>BLXT01008624.1:48526-60444 GCA_019648995.1 Plakobranchus ocellatus | reverse complement strand
CAAGTTTGTTACTTTTTAAAATTCTTTCGAACATTTTACTTCAAAATTTTAAATTCTGATATCTTGGCATAGAATCAGTCTAAATTCCGTCCAGTTCTGAACATTAGAAAGCTTATAGCAAACATTGCCAATGCACATCAATTTGAAATATTTCAAAATACGAATTTCAGCATACTTAAAAATAATAGAACACTCACAAATTTTTCTCTACATGCTGTCTTATCCAATATGTCCTCCTAAGTGTTTTCTTGAGACATATGATACTTAACAAAAGGTGAAAAGCTAATGACCAAGAAAAAAAAAAAAGAATGAAAATCAAAACTTTTGATACTTTTTTTTTATTATCATTTTGGTTTTAAAAAATTTGAATGATATAAACAAATTCATAACTAGCACAATCATCCTTATTTTGGACAAGATAAAATCCCAAGAGTCTGTTTCTCTTGCTTCTTTGTCTCCAAGTCTTGTTTCCAGATTGGGTGGATATTTGTTACTTACAGTCAACACTATCATATTTGAATGAGAATAATTCCTATTTTCATTACAAAACTTTGTAGCGTCCTCTGTTGATAGGTTGGTAGGAGTTTTGCTGAAATAAGAAATAAAATTCGTTATGGAAATGTGAGTGAAGATCAAAACTGTGTTTTTAGTTTACTAATACTATCAATGGTTTTTTTTTTTTTTATGCATTACTAAAGACGCCGAAAATAATAGGATTTTCTTTGTACTTTTTAGAAATATTCCAATACATGCCAAAAATAGCTTCTTACCAGTCAAAATTGAATTTTTTAAATAATCTTTCAATTTAGCCTTTTTTTTATGCATTTCTATAAGCTATGAAAATGCTAAAATTTTCTTTCCGCGTTTTAGAAATATTCCATAATGTGGCAAAAATAGTGTTTTATCAAAAAAAAACAAAAAGTACAAATCGAAAGCAGAAGCAGCTCACTAAATATCAGATCCAAACAAATCTGAAAAAAAAATTATTCTCACCAGCCTAATGAGTTCCTCTTTGATTAAACGGATGATTTCTGCCTTGGCCTTGCTGATAGCGAGCTCATTGGTTGCTTCAATGGCCAGATAAAGCTTGCGCTCACCCTCCTTTGGCTCTTTGCCTTTAGGGAAATAAGAGCCTCGAACTGTGATGCCAGCCTCGGCAAACTCAGATATGGTGGCAAGGGCCTCCTGCAAGTGCAACAATCAAGTTGGTTGATTTAGAGGAAAAAACATCATTAATTTTAAAAATAAAATTCTTTATACTAAAACACAATATAGATTATAAAATAGCTATGCAGTATTATTATCTCTTGAAATAAGTCCCAATGAATTTGCCACATGTAACGATTTTGAGGAAATAGAAGTTTTTAATTAAGTTTGTCATCTCTTTCTTTTCACGACTTCTTTAATTTGTGTCAAAAGGGCATATAAACCTAACATGTTGGTAAAGAATTACTAATATTAAACTGAACATATTTAGAAATGATGATTGATTTAAAATGTGGCTTCCAAGCCATTTGGACTGGTATAAGAACAAATTTGATTTATCAAAATTCAAATCAAGAATTTGGTACACATAACAGTTTCATAAACCATCTTTGAAACAAACATTCAGGATATCCCATTACTTTTTCCCTAGCCTTCACTGTCGTTGGTGAGTGCAGCAATAAAATCCGTGAAACAATTTTAAATGATGTAAAAGGAAAAAAAAGATGATTCATTTGTTGCTTTTTTCAACTGAACTAGGATCAATCAGTCCATCTGGATGAATTTGTCTTTCATAAACAGTAAAAACACATTTACAGAAAAGATGAAACAAAAAAATCTTAAAATACATCCACATCTCAAAATTTAAAATCTGCATTTTATTGCACACATTGGTTATGAGTCGTTTTCGGTTTAGAAACCTCAATTTTTGAGAATAAAATGTCAAAAGGCACACTAAGGTCTAAGGTAAATATTTGTGACGAAAGAAAAGTATTGAATTAACAACAATAAAAGTAAAACAAAACTGACAATAATAATGTACATCCAAAAACCGGCTAAAAAAACAAACCTTTTTTGTGTACTAGTACAACTAATGTATTGCTTTAGCTTGATATATAAAGATTGGGTTGCTGATTACTTTTTTTTTTATTTCACCAAGTGTTGCCAATAAGACATGACATTTATTTGCTTTTTTTCGCTGTTTTATCTTTCTGATTACACTGACTGACAAGAGTAGTCTTGTTTCCTAATTTTGTTGTTAAAATATAGTAAATCAGACATACATTATTAAATACTCATAGTGACTAAATTTTCTTTGGTAACATTTGCCCCAAGAACTCATACAGAACATATTCAAGTTGAAGAGCCCACTAACCCTTGATGTGACCTTCCATCGAGCTGTTTGAGGGAAGTCATTGATGTCAAGCTCTTCCTCATATCTGCGGAATGTCTCGCCGGTTGTATTTGCTGCTGCTTCCATCTGAATCTGCTCCTCTTCTGACTGAGGTCTGTAACCCAGCCGAGCGTTAAGCTTTTCTGCTAGCTGTTCTGCTATTGTCCTTGACTAAAATAAGACAAAAAGCAAGAGTTACTGTAGCAAGGGTTGAGAAAATTTTAGAAGTTCTTATCAGAATTTTACATAAACTAAATATGCACAGAATTACAAAATTTTTTAAAAATCCAAATATGATTAAAAAGTATAGCTGTCATAAAAGACCCATAAATAGCTTTTTAAAAATTGCCTTCAATAGGCAGGGGTCACGGGTCACCTAGGCTCCAGCCGGGGGGGGGGGTAAAGGGACTGCCTCCCTCTCCAACTTTGAATTTTAATGCTTTATAAGGCAAAATATTGCCTCTCCTGGCCTCAAAATACGTTTTTTATAGGTTGGAGAGGACAATAATTATTTCAGGCCTAGTCGTTAAAATTGCCAAGAAATCTTAACAGGCCCAAACATTATAAGGCTCCTGTACACCCTAGATAGACCATTTTTGGAAAGGGGATAATCACACCCAAATATTTCGCTAAGGACTTAAGTTGTGTCAAAAATAAAGACCAATCTAAGACTACTTTTTCTAATTGGTAATTTATCTATGGCTCCACAACTCTAGCAGTGTAAAGATCATATCATTCTGTTAGATTACTATTATAACTCACATGGACTTGTGGCACGACAACAGACTCCCCCTTCATGATAGCAATGGCTGCCATCTGGCTGATGTCCTGGACTTCTGGTCCAAGGTGACGGCTGTAGTTTATACGCTGGGCCAGCTTACGTGCCAGCTCCAACTTGTGTGGGTTGTTGAGAGGACCGAGGTTGATGAGAGGCGCTGGTGCTGTTGGGTTCACCACTGGTTTGGCCACATCTGTAACCCGCTTGCGGCTCGAGAACATGTTCTCTATCTTCTGGTCAATCTGAGTAAGATACAGAAGGCATGGGGGAAGGTGGGAAATTTTCCAAGTTTCTGAAACAAAATGCACATGACTAGACCTAAAAATCACAAATTATCTGAATGAAAATTAAATTTAGCCATGTTGCAAAATGACCAGTTGTCATTTAATATTTCTGACTTACAAAAAAATCACATGGATGTGAGAAGAAATGGGAGGTTAAGGAGATATTTCAATGTAAGAATAAATTTGTTCAACTTTTAAAGATCTGTATTATTTTCAAGAGTAAGCTGATTCAACAACAAATAGAAAACTCCTTTATAAAAAAAAAATTACTCTCTCGCTGTTCTTTTGTCTTTATTGTAAATGCATAAGTACATTTGGAACAATAGTGGCAATGGTCTCTACATACCCATTTAGAACAAAGGAGCAATATCCATAATACACCTCTAGAAGAGTTAAGTAATCTTACTCATTCAACATACTCGGTGCAGATAAAAAACTAACATTCAAATGCAGTTTTATTATCTATGAATACAAGATATAAACAAAGGTCTTATTCACGACAAATTTTTTTCTACGAGCTAAAACAAACTAGAACTTAAGTGTTGGTCTGACTCTAAATTCATCTTGAACTTTTAAAAAAGTTTTTGAGAGCAATACTTTTAAACCTCATTGTCTCAAAATTTGTATTTTTATTGATTTTTTTCCCCCTAATTCTTACCGAGACAGCACCGCCATCTTCATCATCAGAGTCATGCAAGCCAAGTGCTGCCTTCTGAAGCTTTTTCCTCTCATCTGCCAACTGAGCCTCTGTTTCATCAAACTTGAATCCTTTGCCATGGAAACCACTTGAGCTCTTTACCACTCTACCAGCCTGAAAAACATTTACCCAAAAAAAGGAACATATAATAAACATAAAAATCATAAAAAATTCTTGCTGCGAAATTGTGACTCTGAGTCTTTGCACCAATGCCATCTTTTTTTAAAGAAGGGAAATGTAAATATTTGATAAATATCTCAAAAACTTACATTTAAATTGATGATGAATCAAACAGTCTATAAAACTAAGTAATAAGTGCTTTTTGCAAAAAAGTCCTAAATAAAAAGTCTTTTCAAAGCTTTTGATAGTCTTTTTTTATCCCTTATATGCACATAAATTTTTGTCAACGATAATTAATTTGACGTGAGGCTTTTTAAGTGCAGTTATGTATTGAGATGAAAATAGAATCCTCAAGTTCACTTCA
This sequence comes from Plakobranchus ocellatus, assembly GCA_019648995.1. Lineage (NCBI taxonomy): Eukaryota > Metazoa > Mollusca > Gastropoda > Plakobranchidae > Plakobranchus > Plakobranchus ocellatus. Next base: position 55,824 of record BLXT01008624.1, on the reverse strand, counting down.
TAGCAAAAAATCCAAAAGTGCTAAATGTGAGATCTATAGCTCAATATCTCTGACTGTCTTTTTTTATTCCACACTGAAACTTGAGAAATCCAGTCAACAGGTTTAAGAGCCTTTCACTGACAGCTTATTATGAAACACCTTGAACGTATGGAGGTGATATGATGAATACAGTTGCCATCATACGGGTGGATAAGGAATTCCTATAGTATGGGTTCCCATTTAGCAGGAGTCAACTGTATCACTTATTGGCTCACAACCAACTTTGTTAAGTTGCTCATAAAATTAATAGTCACATTAATCATACATCATCATTTTCAGATGATCCAGACTGGAGACATGACTGTACATTTTAATTTATTTTTTAGTATGTTTGCCTTGAGATTAGTCTTAATGAGTCAGGCAAAACAAAAAAAAAATAGTTTAAAGGTATGTGACTTGCCCACATAAAATGCTTCGTTTATCAGCAGTCAGTCATTGGTGATAGACGTATTGAAGTAATAATCCACAAGGATTGTATACATCAAAAAAATTTCTTTGGCCTTTTCAAAAATTAACTGTTTTAAAAAAATTTTTAAATCAATAATATAGCATTGAAAGTATGAGAAGAGGTGTAGGGATCAGAAGTGGCGACTTAAAATTTGCATGTTGCTTGTAGCAAGGAAAATTTAGGAAATTTGCAGAGGATTTATCAACACTTATTTATAGATTTGCCCTATTTCAATTGGCAAAGTTTTATTAATCTGAACATATGTTTAGAAAATTTAACAACATTGGCGAGACTTCCAATTATCAGTGTGGATCTGGACTTCTAATAATAGAGCATTCAACGTAGGTATGCCAAACCAAATTTTCATAATGACATGGGCTTTTTCAGCTTCAAAGACCATTTAATTTGGTGTATTATACATAGCTCTAGCTTAAACAACAAAAAAGCTGTGAATTTTTAAAATATTTCATTTTATGGTGAGAATTTGTCCCATTATAACCAGTGTCTGAGATCGTTTTTCTGAGGGTGTAACTTAAAAAATATGCATATGACAATCATGAAATTCTCTGTGGGCAACAAAGTCAACAAAGATAATGCTCAATTTTTCCTGTGACTCTGAAAGTTACAGTTTTGTAAATATCGATGCACAATGGCCTCAAAAGATAGATTTAACATTTTCTAGCAGAATCTATATTTTTTGGGTTTGCTATCATTTTTTTAAAATCCTATGATATCACAACGTCAATATAAATTAATTTGATGAACATGAAACCTTATATCTGGTTTATAATTTCAGATAACAAGTGCTGTTTTGTGTGCAAAATGACTCATTATTTTAGAATTTAGCAATAGATCGACCTCTGTTGATAACTTTCCCCTATCTCTAATGAACAGTAAAAGAGAATTTAAAAAAGGGCCAAAAAATTAAGATCTGTAAGTGGGCGAATGGTGTCTAAATATAAATATAACATGTCCTAAGGCAAATTTATTTATCTTTTAAATTATAAAACTCTTAAAAGTTACAAAAACAGTTATGGAATAAGATCTAGCTTGTGAAAGTAGATCAAATAGTTGAATGCTACACATTGAAAGCGACACAATTGACCTAGATAAGATTCCTCAATCTAGATCTGGATCTCTAAATTAGACCATGTCTCTCTGAATTATATGTCTATACACAGTTGGTGATCATGTCAGCCCAGATCGCGATGCCTGATGGGCAGTCTAGCTGTTTACACTGTACTAAAAATGTGCTTTTGTCTGCATTTTTTAAACAATTTTTACTTTTAAACACGAAATTTGAACCATTTAGTTAAGTTGCAATGTTGATATAAAAGAGGGTGATAATGCTACATTAATTTTTGATACAGATGGCATAAAGTTTTTCAAGATGAAACTAGCATCTGTATAGGCTTTACAGGTTCATACATGCTGCAAAAGTTTTGTAAATAATCACTCCAATATTTCATTTATATGGTCTACTCTAACCATGTGTCTGTGTGTGACAAATTGATAACCAGAGAGCAGAGTACATGTGGGTCTGTGTGTGTGTGTGTGTGTGAGAGAGAGAGAGAGAGAGAGAGATTAGTGTTCTGATCCAGTTTGGGAACGTATTGCTAGGCTCAACACAAGAGATGGTAGGCCTAAGGAAAGTAAGGTGTGTGAGCCTAATACATGTCAAAAAAAAAATGAGTCAGGTGAAAGTGAACTTACATTTAAGAAAACAAAACAAAAAAAAATATGTACAAGAAACACGGAGTCGCACATATATTACAGGGAAAAAGCGAAAGTAGAAAAAGGCAATAAATTAGAAATGAAAATGAGGTACAAAGTAGGCTTAGTTTTATTGAGAGGAATTCATGACTATACATTGAGGTAGCAGCAGCAGCAGTAGTAGTAGTAGTCGTGGTAGTGGTAGTAGAAGAAGAAGAAGGACAGAAATAATAGGTAAGCTGATATATTTACCTTTTAGTTGTAAGAGTATCAGCAGTAGTTTTGGATAACTACTTTAAAATCTATAGGCCTGCATACCTTTCACTTGGGAAATATCTCTACTTTTCTTTTATCAGTTAAAGATTGCAAGTCATCTCCAACTTTTTTGGAATAATTATTAGTTTAATGGTTCTATTGTCCAACACTCACTATCATACAAAAGTAGTGACCATATATATGATTTCATTACCCTTATTTTGGTTTTCATAGACAAAAAACTAGAAGCAATAGGGATGTGGTTCATCAGAAGAATGATGAGGATATCATGGACAGAAAAAAAGTCCAATGAATTAGTATTGAAAGAGGCTAATCTTGAGCGGTCACTAATTAAAACCATAAGACAGATGCAAATACAGTTTTTAGGCCATACTTGCCAACGCAAGAGTTAAGAGCATTTAGCAATTACTGGGTTGAAGGTAAACACAGTAGAGGTAGACAGGGAATAACTTCTAGTGAAAGTCTTAAGCCATGGGCAACAGGCAAGGATAGCAACAAGTTTACAATACGTTAACTGAGAATAGGTTTGAATGGAGGAAAATGATCTCCAATGTCTGTTCCAGATAAGGTACCTGAAGAAGAATGATTTTATTAGATCTAGTGATGAAGTGATTAGACTTAGTTCTGTGGGCTTTTATGCCCCTGATATTGATAAATCTTGAAGAAATAACAAGTTTTGAATAGTAAAAAGGGTTGACTTTTATATTTCGATTGAGATTTACCGTCCAGAACTTGATTCAAGAATAGCATCAAACAGTGTGGTTCTAATTAAGCCCATCTACACATGTTACTGACATCAATCATAACTGCCAACATCAAATCAAGTTTCTTCTGGCATCAGATGATGATAAACACATCATTTCTAGTAGGAGTGTGGCTTCTTTTTTTTTTTTCAACCGTTTGAATCCTGACCTTCCAAAATCACAATACCCCTTCCCTAGCCTCCCCAGGGTAGTTAAAGTAAAATAGCAAACCCAGTTAGTTATCATGTAAACACCATTGAAATTCCCATTGTGGGTCACATACACCCTAATATATTGTGGTCGCACGGAGGCACGCTGCACAGCATGCCCCAATATATCAGGGTCATCGGAAATCGCGCTATATGGCATACCCCTATATATTGGGTATTGGGGTCATAGGTTTAAAAGTTAAGCTGTTGGGAGGCCCTATACGGCATATTTTTATGAAATTTACATACATTGTAGAGGAATGGGTGCTCTTTACAACAATGTTTAGATCGCTTCTGTAGCTCAATAAATAAAGATTTTACCTCCTTGGAAAGTTTTCTTTGGAGAAATTCTAATTCTGCAGTATTTTGGACATTTTTATACCAAAATAAAGCCAAGCCTTTTTTCTGTTTAAATCAACCATGAAGATTGTAGTATTTGCCTGTAATGTTATCAAACATGACCATCTCATCAAAATACTGCGAGTTCACCATTTTTATTTGGCACCACTGGCCTTACACCAGTTTGATTCATGCTCTCATTATTAATGCTAAAATAACTTCAACCTTCCCATTTTTTACACCAAATTGAAGATTGATAGCTCTTTTTTCATTTGCAGACTTGCAAGGCAAAAATGTTAGATAACAGAGTTAGCCCAATCAAAAAACAGGAGCACATTAAGGAGTACACTTTATGGACAATAGAAGCCTAGAACTCATTACACTTGAGCGAGAGGGCTGTCAAAATTAATGCTATATAGATCACAACCTTCAACTCATTGAATTTCAAAAGTTAATGAAAATCATAGATTATTGTATTTGAGTTTTTTTCTTAATACTTCTTGTTATGGCATATTTGTTGTTATAAAAAAACATTTATACAGGTAAGTCAGGTGATGATAATGAGATCCTGAAAATTATTTTTTTTGTCTTTCCATTTTTAGGTACTAGCCTTATTGTGATTACAAAGACTTTTTTTTAAACATTCAAAAGAGTCCCTAGAGATCTACTCTAAATCATGATCACCTACAGTTAAAGGTTAGGCAAGTTATGATGATAATGAATTCCTTTGAGATTTTACGAAATGCAATTGACATAATTTTTTTTACATTATAGATCCACTTCAAATAATGATCGCCAACAGTTACAAGCAAGGCAGGCTATGATGTAAGTCATTAGAGATCAGATTTTATTAACTGTACATTATGTTCTCAATGGCTTTTTTTTCCTGCAAACATTCACAGGTAAAAGTCAAAGCCATGGTAATGAATTCTATTGAGATCTACCACTAATGTTTAGGCCTATCAAATGTCATCAGGGCTTGTGTCAAATCATAGATCTAGCCTACCAACACGTATGAGTACAGCAGATGATAATAACAATAAGTTTTCTTCATAATTTGTAAAATTATAGGCCTAAATCTACTTCAAACTGCTCTTGCCAATGTTAACAGGTGAGGCAGTGGATGAAATTAATTCTGTCTAGGTCATTTTTTTTTTTATTTTACCTTTCAAATCATTATGATTGCCAATACTTACAAGAAAGTTCTTATGGTAAGGAATTTCCCTCAAGGTTGGCAAATATTGCCCGTGAACATGAAAATACTGCATTGTAGGCTACAGCCTTTTTGTTCTTGTGTGTGTGTGTATGTGATTAAATTTTAAGGCATATATCAGAGATCTAGGTCTACACTATAATCATGTGCATGTTAGAGATCTAGATTTACACATTAGAATGGACTGTGCAGGGCACAGATCATGCACATCATCAGGCTTGCCAGGCAAAAATATTAGAAAACAGGAGTGAGCCCACCCAAAAAACAGAATTTTGAAGCAAAAAACAGGAGCATGTTAAGGAATATACTTTATGGACAAAAATAGAAGCCTAGGTCTCATTACACTTCAGCGAAGGTGCTGTGAAAATTAATGCTATATAAATCACACCCTTGATGAACCCAGTGAATTTCAAAATGGTAGATTATCTTTTATTTTTTCAATACTTCTTGCATTTGTTGTTATAAAAATCATTAAATTTATACTTTAAATCATGATCACTAACAGTCACAGGTAAGGCAGGTGATGATATTGAGTTCCTTTAACATTTTTTTTTTTTTTTTTGTCTTTCCATTTTTGGGTACTAATTGGGATTAATAAAGACTTTTTAAATTTATTAACAAAATAAGCTCTTGAGATCTACTCTAAATCCTGATCAACTAAGTTACAGGTTAGGCAAGCTATGACGATAAAGAATTTCTTTGAGATTTTAGGTAGGCCTAATACAATAGTATTTTTTTTTTAAATTATAGATCTACTTCAAATAATGATTGCCAACTCTTACAGGCAAGGCATGCTATGATGATCAATTAGTTTGGGATCAGTTTTCATTAAAAAATCTATTATGTTCTCACTGGGGTTTTTTTTTTTTTCTCCTTTTTTTTTTTTTTTGCCAACACTCACACGTAAAATTAATAAACAATGAATTCTACCGAGATCTACTGCTATTGTTTCTGCCTATAAACATCACCTGGGCCTGTGTCAAATCATAGAGCTAGCCTACCAACACTAACAGGAAAGGCAGATAATGATAACAATGAATTCCTTCCTGATCAGTTATCTTCACTTCGAGTACATTTTGTAAATTTATAGGATAGGTCTAAATCTACTTTAAATTATGCTCGTCAACGTTAAAAGCTAAGGCAGTGAATGATGATGGATTCTGTCGCAATCCCTTTTTTTTTTTTTACTTTTTAAATCATTATGATCGCCAAAACTTACAAGACAGTTTATGGTAAGAAAATTCCCTTACGTTGAGATATATACAACTGTATTGTATTGCCGATGAACATGAAAACATTGCATGTGGGCCTAACACGCTTTTGTTCTGTGCGTCCGTGTGTGTGTGTGAGATTAAATATTATAGCATATTCTACTTTGTTATCGCCAATACTCACAGGTATGGCATATATGATCGTTAATGCCACTGAATTTCTTTGAGGTACACCTTGATTAATCGTTTTTTTTTTCCCCGGCATGTCCTTATTTAAAAAAAAGTTAACGGTTTTCAAAACTATAGGCCCTGTGCCTAGGTCTATTTCGTTTCATGATTGGCATTAAAAAGTGTTGGTAGGAGATGACAATGAATGTCAGGGTCCTGAGATAATATAAACAATGATCAAGCTTTGGACTTGACTCCAGAGCTATGATCGCTAAAACTTGATGACACTGAAGTTCTAAAAAGTGCAATGGAGAAAACTCATCCCCTTCCTATTTCATTTAATTCTTTGTTGTTTGTTGATATCCTTGTGCTTTGTTTTGAAAAACTTTTTTTTTAAGTTAAATGGCCTCACTGGTGGCGATCTAGGTCTTCATTATAATCATGTGCATGTCTTAGATCTACATGTAGATGCATTGTGCTGGGCAGTGGGCACAATTCATTCACATTATGCAAATTTACTGCTTCGCGGAAATATCCTCCACAGATTTTAAACTTTACTGTTTGCATTGGAAATACACAAGTGATTAGTTTGCCTATCGGCCTACTTCGCAGATTTACCTATTCATTGAATGAACGGTATTGGTTGAAGCACCGTCTCAACCGTTTTTAGCTCCGCGAGTATCATGATTGTACAGCTGACTTAAGTGACCAACAAATATAATTTGTTTAAAGTGAAAAAGTGTTCCACCGATTATCTTTTCTTTTAATTCTCAACAGAACATTGATATCTCAAAGCCTTAAAGCAGGATATCAAGAAAAATCGGGATTTCTCACTTTAAATCGGGAAATCGGGAGACGGGTATTTTCTTTTAAAAAATCGGGAGACTCCCGATTAATTCGGGAGACCTGGCATGTCTGTCTCTGTTTCTCCATCACACC
>BLXT01008624.1:24810-43281 GCA_019648995.1 Plakobranchus ocellatus | reverse complement strand
CTTGCTAACATTAGTAACAAGTATCCTAAATATCAACTGTGCATCTTGTACAAATTTAGCACTATTCCTGCCATTATCGTCTGCATACAATTCCTCAAACAGGTCAGGAATTGGGACCTGTCTAGCCATGATTTTCAACAGTATAGCACACATTCAGTTCTACACTTGTTAACTTCTCAATTTCTAACCCAATCTAAAGCGTAGACTGCTAGTCTTAGCAGTTTGAGAAAGGGGAACCCCTTAAAAACGAAACTAAGCCTTTTCCAGTTGTTCCGTGAGTGTAAAATTGTATACTGGAGCACTGGACTAGGTATACTATAGTCGCGATAACATCTGGGGGCCCATATAGACCATCGCAACTATAGTCACGAAAACCTCGGGAAGAGTTAAGAATTACGCATACACTTAGTCTCAAAGTCTAGATAATTAAGTTTAACCAAACCATTTACTTACAGTTGACTGATTACAAAACAGGAAAAATTTATTTCAAATGTGATTATTTCTATTAAAATTGTAATCCTGATGCGATGATTCTCCTAATTCAAGATCACTGATCTCAAATTTACTGCAAAGATATATCTGTAGGAGAAAATCCTAGTCCAGGTGAGTGACATCACATTGTGAACTATTGACCGTCAACGCATCGACATTCAGTGATAGCTAGGCCTAGAAATGATGTAATAATAATTATTTAGGTGCTGCACCGACAGGTTTGCCTCACTCCAACCCAACCCCTCTTCAGCCTGCAAGATGCATGCAGTGACTGGGAGTGTTTTTTTCTTCGTTTTTGTTTTTTAATGAAAAAGAAAAGGTTTTGCTAAGAGTGTCATATGCAACAAGTTTGAAAAATTTGTTGCAGTTTTAGCAGTGCCATTAATTTTCTTCTTATTTTGTCTTACATTTCCTATTATTTTTGCGCTACTTCTGTAGAGAAGTGCTGCTAAATCTGGACTAGGTTTATTACAATGACAGAGGGCATGGCCAATCACCTAATAGCAGAAATCCGCAATTTGTGATAAAAATACGGATTTCTGGAAAAAGGTCATTTTCAGGGAAAAATGCGGAACGAATCTGGAATTTCCGGAACGGCAGGCATGTCTGGTGTTGTGCTTAATACAGTTAAATTGACACAACTTACCCACATCTGTGTACATAATCCTCATAATGATTAGGACAATCAAAGTTGACCACTAAGATGAGTTCTTTCACATCCAGACCTCTTGCTGCCACTGATGTTGCTACCTGAGAAAAAAAAAATTACTAACAAGGATGAAACAAAATCAAAAAGCTTTCTCTGAGTTTTTTTGTTTTTTTTTAATTAAATTGATGACAGCCTGGCAAGAAAAGAGGAAAAGAATTGTCCAGTGTTGTGTAAAGAAACATTGCCTTAGGATTCAGAATTATCCTTGTGCACATGTAGATCAAATTGAGAAGAATGACTAAATATTTAATTCTTACCTCAATGAACTTTTATATGATTTAAGAGAATTCTACAGTATAATTTTGTTGAGAGTATCAAAGCAAAGAAATTCAAGTGGGAATGCAAAATTCAGATATGGTACCTGTAAAAAATGATTTACATTTATGTACAAGCAGAATTTATCTTTTGCCAAAATTAGATTTTATTTGTAACATACCATGAGTTTGATGGTGCCCGTTTTAAAGTCATGTATGATGCTGTCACGGTCATACTGATCAATACCACCATGCAGAGACAGGCAGGTGTAGGAGTGTTTGAGAAGATCCTTCATCAGGTCATCAGCATGCTCCTGCTTGTCCACAAACACAAGCACGCTGCCCTGCTGGGAATAAATACCCAACAATTCCAACAGCTTGAAAAACTTTTTATCTTCCTCTAGAACTATCTGAAACACAAGAAATTCATTTATTAAAATTTTGATTTTCATTTATCACAGGTGAAAAAAAAGGATGCGGCTTTCAGTCTCTTAATATTGATTAAAAATGAGAAAAAAAATATTGAAGTAATTATATGGGATTGAATAACCTGCATTTCAATTGCTTAATAAGATTAATGATTTTTTTGTCAAATCAGTCAATTCACCTTAACCCTTACAAAATAGAATGAATCAACAAAAATTTTATCCGGCACAGAAGAGGAACGCACATATATTGTAATGATTGATAAAATGGCAAAGCAAAAGAAGCCTGGCATCAGTAAACAAAATTCAGGTTAGTCAGAATGGGTGTAGGAGAAACCTAAAGTAGGATCCTGATTTTTTTTCTTGGTATACAGCATTATGGATAGTTTGTTTTCACTTTCTATGCTGATTTTAATTGCTCAATTTGGTGCTGAGTGCACAAAATGAAGCATCAAAGTAGTAGCTGGTAAAGTAGTCCAGTAGACTGTATGCATCAGTAGATCAAGTAAAACAAAAAGAACAAAAATTAATTGAACTGATATACATGAATAAGTAAAGAGGAATGTTGAAAAAAAAGGAAGGGAGTGGTGTTCTTTTTTTTTTTGTTGTGTTAACTATCTACATACCACATTCTGTGTGACATCCTTGCATACAACACTGCGCCCTCCAACCTGCACCTCAACAGGTTTAGTGAGAATACGTCGAGCTAATGCCTCCATTTGTCGAGGAAATGTGGCAGAAAACATAACGGTCTGGCGATCTGGACGAACGTTGTCGATAATTTTCATCACCTGAATTGGAAAGATATAATAAATTGCATTCAAAAAGGTTGAAAAGTAGAGTTAGTCAACAATTCCTCACTCTCAAGAGACAGGAAAAGAAAAAAACACCATCAATAAATATGAATAACATGTCAGCATCAACATTACTAATGAGGCTCATTCGATGCCTGTATTAATTAATTCATTTCTTTCTTTCCTTCTACAGGTTGTTTTTTTAACGCATTATTTAAATTATTGAATAGCACATTTAAAAAAAAACAGTTAAGAGAGGAAAAATTACACTAAAGCAAAAGGGAAAAACTTTCTTTCCCTCCCTGGATAATTGTAATAATAGTGCAGCATGAATTCCTGAATGAATACTAAAATAGTAACAAGCCCAGAAACCACACAGCTATAAAAATATCAATTTTTCCAGACTGTCCATGAGAAGGAAATAAAAAGTTGAAACTTAATGTTAAAATCTTAAGATCAATAAATATATATAGGATTTAATTATAACATTGTGGAAGGAAAAAAGGCACCATAAATATACAGCATTCAATTGACTATATTGCAAATAATAAAATAGGTAAAAATGTCGATTAGGATATTCCTAAAAATATTCATAATTTAAAAAGTAAACCGATCAGAGAGGCCCTATTTTTCTTTAATCCTTTGACAGAAAAAAATATCCGTTGCCCTGGAAGCGATTGTACATGACCCAATCTTGAAATTGGGACTTAAACACACCAGCCTTTACCTGAGGTTCAAAACCCATGTCAAACATCCTGTCAGCTTCATCCAGAACAATGTAGGTCACTCGCCTTAAGTTGGTTACTCTTCCTATGGAAACAAGAAGACAAATAAAGATCTTACAGGATTAAACATTTGTGAATATTTTAACGTACTTATTTGCTAATTGAAAATCGCTGTGGTCAAATGTAAAGCGACAACTTTTATAGAAATGGAAAGACTCAATACTAATATTCATTTAATCATAACAGAAATATGAAGATTGCAGCTGAATCTTTATGCTTTCATACATGAAAGTCAGCTCCATTTTTTGTGACTCAATTCAAGCTAGTAAAATAAAATTGTAACAAAACTAATTCTACTACATATAGATGTAGTACGGGCAACATCTTTGTCTGAAAAGAAGAGTTACATGGATAAAGGGTTATGTGTTTTTGTTAAATGCCCATCCAAATCCTAATATATATTTAAAATCTCGTTCTGTGTAATGAAACTTATAATCATTTGCTGGTCCACTAATTGTTGGCCCCAATCATATATATGTACACTTTTCCCCTGACACTTTGCATTCATTTAGCTTTAGACATCTCCACATTTAACATGCCTAATATTTTTTCTCCTTTTGTTTCCATCCAGAGTAATAGTTTTTTGTTAGTTATTTTTTCTGTGGCCACATCTTTTGCAACCGACCTATATGAGTAGCGTATGAAACAAAACTTACGTCTTACACATGGTTTTACTTGAGTTTATTTTGTTTTGCTTTTTAATGTAACACCTTTTTTTTCTTTATTTTATAAAAAGCATCATGTTGAAAGTTCAATGAAAAATGTGAATGGAATAAAAGACTGTCAGCTAATTGACATAATATTGGGAAATATTTTAGGGGCTTATATTAATGACACAGCAATTTTTAAAAACCTGAAAATTTACTTAAAATGCCTTGCTCTATCAGAATAATTATTAGTTACTTTCTTGTTCTCTTAGACTGGTCTTAAACTATTTATTATTAAGTTTATTAAGGCCAAACTGACCATTGTTTGCTGTGAGCATGTCAATCATGCGGCCTGGAGTACACACAATAATCTCGCAGCCTCGCTTTAGCTCAGCAATCTGCTCAGAGATGCCGGTACCTCCATACACACAGACAACTTTGAGACCATGTGGCTTGGTAAACTTCTTACACTCTGTTGTGATCTGTAATGCAAGCTCTCGAGTGGGTATCATCAGAATGGCTGTAAGGAAACAATAAAAAAAAAAAAAAAAAAGGTCTGAAGCAGAGAAGTGCCAAAAGATGAGCAAGAAATAATCTTTTTTAAAATAACTTACGACAAAAAAAAAGAGGAGTAGTGGATTACCTGGTACGGCAGTTGGCTACCAAGTGAGAGGTCCATGATTCAAACGCCAGTCAGGGTGAGGTTAATTTTTCTCTGCTCCTTTATGTCCACCCAACATCAAATGGGTAGCTAAGTTTCTTAACCCAGCAAAAGTAGAGGTGGAGAGGAAAGCAATGGCAAACAACCTCATAATGCCATTTGCTAAGAACAAGTAGGACGCTATTCCTGATTACCCTATGTTTGGTCCAAGTATGAGACCTATTTACTTTTTATTAATAAAAAATAATAATAAAAAAAAAAGTTTTGAAAATCTTTTCATGTTTGCACCTTGATATTCTCCCTTCAGCCTGAGACCTGGATCCCCTGGAATCATTGTTGGCAAAATAATGAAATAAGAGACAGACATTATCAAATAGCAGCTTTGTCTTTGCATGCTCATTGTGCAGTCACTAATAAATTTAAAAAAAAACATGTCTTACCAATGGGACCATCCCCCTCTTCTATAGGTGCCTGGTCCATGATGTGTCTAATCATTGGCAGCACAAAGGCCAGTGTTTTCCCACTGCCTGTTTTAGCTATACCAATGATATCTCGACCAGACATCACAGCAGGAATAGCCTGAGACTGTATGGGAGTAGGCTTTTCATAGTTGTGTCTGTGAAAAAAAAAAATGGTTGTTGTTATTACGTCAATACTCTTCCTATGGGCAAAAAAATAAATAAAGTGGTTGATATCATTTTCTGCTGAAGCTGAACGTCGCTCTTTCATTAAAGCTAGTCTTGCAAATTAAGAAATAAGAACTTTGTTAGTCATTTTTGAGTATGTGATAGGGAAAAGATACACATATCTTAATTTGAAATATATATGTATTTAAACTGGTGTGTCAAAATTAAAGGACAAAACCAGACGATTACAAGTTAAAAAAGGAATAAAAAATGGCAACTGGTTGATACTAGCAAAATAATAAATTTTATGCTATGAAAAAATTAATTTTGATGCTTCAAAAAAAAAAAAACCCAACTATTGTCTGTCCAACACAAAAAAGCAAAATGGAAAATCACTTATGAAAGATGTATGTTTCACATCAAATTTAATTAAAAATGGGCAAGATCACCATTCAAAAAACACAAAAGACAATATAAAATCTAGGATCCAAAGGATGCAAAAACAACTGGATTGTTTATGTTTAAAAATTCAACAGTACTCACAAAGTTGATTAACATTAATATAAAATGAAGACTATTAGAACAGTATAGTTATAGGCCAAAAACTAGTGACCACAAAGTATTGCATTCAAAAACCGTTACAGCAAATTGAAAAATACATTAATTAATAAGCGGTCTTTATGAGTAAAAAAAAAAATAATAATAATAATAATAATCACAGTAAGTATGTTAATGCAAATTAAACAGTATTCCGGCCTCTGAGAATTAGTATAAAGAGATATGAAAATTGATTATTATATAGCACTATATTATTATTATTATTATTATTATTATTATTATTATTATTATTATTATTATTATTATCTTTGCATTTTATTATTTTTTTGTAACCATAATGTTTTAATTGTCATTATTTTATTTTACACTGATGAAGCCATATAGGCGATACGTGTGGATGTTTTACTTTAATATTCATTAACTTTGTGAGTACTGTTTAGTTTCAAATACAATTTTTATTTGGCAACTGTCTCCTTTCTTTTTACATCAAATTTACACATACTTTCTAAGAGCCTCCATTGTTTTCTTGCTAACACCACACTGAGCCCAGCTCTTGATAGGTTTGGGGCAGTTCTTTCCTCGTACGGTGATGCCTTCCAACTCACTTCTCAGCTGTTCTACCTCTAATCAGTCACACACACACAAAAGAAAGAAAAATATTATGTTTTGAGACCAGTCAAAATGAAACACATGTCACTCTTTGGACACTTTAGGTTAAACCAACAAGTTTATTGACTGTTGGTGCTTTGCAAAAATATGTGCGTTTTGAAGTAAAAACAATTTTAAAGAAGTCTAAGATCTACTTGAAACTTTGCACATATCAAACTTTGCTTCTTTCATCAAATGTTTAATTTGTTACGAGAGTATTTTGGGTCTGGAATGTACAAAAATATTTCTATCAAAACGATTCCTCCATATCGCCTTTTTTTTTTAACCTAAATCCTATGATTACAGGGGTGGGAGCAGAAAATGTAAGCTATAGTGAAAATTCGAATATGGTGGAACAGACACAGTCATTCGAACACCCCCCTCCCTTTTCTTTAAGTGACGTTTTTTTTGCTTATACAGAATTCTGTATCAATACGGAAGGTCTCCCACCCCTATGATTATTTTTCTTCCTTGATAAAATAATTTTGTATTGAAATAGGCCTACAAAAATTCACCTACAAATTTACAAATACTAATTTGAAAAAACATATGTAATTCACCATCTGCTCTGAAATAATTTTCCAAAAGTATTGCTAAAAATATAAATCTAACACAAGGACATTGCTACATTTAGGAAATAAAAATTTCAATTATCTCTGCAAAATCAAATTTTGCTGGGAATGAAACTGATCATTGCAGACAAAAAAACAGAGAATGAAACTTGATTTTAGCCAAAAAAAAAAAAGGTTCCAATTTTGTTAAAAATTAACTTAAGTACAGAGCGTAATTCTATTTTATGAAAGAACAATTGAGTTCTGCTAGTAAGGATACCTAGCCATAGAAGAAAAAAGTGATTACCTTCAGGTGACATGTTTGATATTTCTGGAACCTCCACATAAAAATTTTTGCGAAAAGAGGCATAATATATCTTCTCATGATCAACGGAACCCAAATCCTGTTTTTGAAAAATAAAAGACAATGTGATATTGTTAATTTGTTTAATCCAAATGTCACAAAAGTGTGTCAGAGTGTTTTTTAGGATTGGTACAAGTGCTTCTCAGAGCAATAACTTTTCCTTCAACAATATCATGGAGCCTAGCCTCAAAACAAGTTTAATTCTATATTTCCTTTAATTTTTCTATGCCAAATCATTTAAGACCTATTGGTCATTTACCTTCTTTAAAATAAAGAATGAGGAAAAAAACAAGACTAGAATAAGGTAAACTGCATTAGATCATGGAAGAGTGTAAAAGAATTTTTCTTTTTCTTTATTGCATTAGAATATCTACTTCTTCATGAAAATAAAATTTGCAAGAATATTTCTTTCCTTCATTAGTTTGTAGCAATTCACCTCATGTTCTTCAATAATTATTATTTAAAAAAAAAAGGATTGAAAGAGAAAATCTTATTTGACTTTGCTTCACTCTAAAAATAACTGCATTTTCGTGAAATAATGTATAATGTAAGAAACTACCTTCTTCCTTTTGTTCAGGTTGGCCATTGTAGTATCCAAGTCCTCTTCTTCCTCCTCTGAGGAATACTGGTTTATAGAGAAAACGTCGTAGCATCAGTTAAGAAAACATTTGATAAAACTCAATATGTACTTTGATAAACATATTATTCAATGTACAAATGAATATGTGATAATTTTGTCCTACATTGTTTGCCTTGTAGACATGCATTTTTTACCTGCTCTATGTTTAAGGCACCTGTACCAGTTTTCCATCAATTTCTTTTAACCACTTGAGTGCTATGGGGTCGAATTCGACCCCTACATGACTTGGCTATTTCAAACGGGCAATATAAAATGCAGGCGTTATCTGGCCATGTATTTTTGTTTCCATTACGTTCTAGGAATGTAAAGAAGTGTGTTTAGTCGCAGTTAATCAAAGGTAAACCCACAGATGCATTTTTACACACATATCCCCTGTTACTTAATTATAACTCAGCACTCAAGTGGTTAACAATAGTTTTAGTAATATAATTCTGCATACTTTTCCCCCTCTTTTGTACATAAAGTAATTATGTTTTTTATTTTCCTTAACTTAAAAAAATACATATATTTTTGTCTGGCTAATTTTCAGCAAAAGGTAAAATAAAACAAGTTAATGGAGGAATACATATGGCAAGTTCCACAAACAGGTCTGAAATAGCAGGTGCCAATTTCTATGTCAATTATTTGATTCATTTAACAAATTAAAAACTTTTTTTTGGTATTTGTATTCTTGAAAATGTAATTAAGCTACTCAAACAAGGCAATGCTGTTTTGTTGTTTATTTAAATTAAAAAATAAAAAATTGTTTTGCAAACATCCGAAACCAACGACACACTTTACATCCTATTTCATTTCTAATATACATGCATTTGGGATGTCTCCCTGCTCTAAAATTGGGAAATAGGTCAAGTTTGGCTCTTTCAATACATTTTTTGAGTTCTTTGTTAAGTTTTAAGCATGATCAGAGAGTTCTGATGTTTACCTATGAACCACATAGCGGACGGGAAATCTATGACGACAGCATCTTGTGTGTCGTCATGAAGCATAAATTATAAGCTTCTGATATAAGCACTAAAAATTGGTTTCTGCTTCATTTTTTTTGTCTCAAATACAAATGTGGCTCTACTTATCGAGAACATACCGATGTTTCACCATAATTTTATGATTTTTTCACTGCTGTAGCCTTACAAAGCATGTGCACACGTGGTGTGTCGTTTGTGCAGGATGTACGTACTTTCACTTTAGGTAACCCATCCTCAACCTGCAAACAGTGTTCCGTCAATCTTTATTACGTGCAAGTAAAATCTATCGGTATCGTTGATTTCATAGTAACAGCTATTCCCAAACATCGGGGTAAAGTATATTTAGCCTTAAATTTGTCTTATGTGTCGTCTGGTGTACGCTTTAAGTGTACGCAATCGTAATCTAGATCTAGGCTTTCAGAGATCGCAAAAAACGCTATCCTTTACGCACTATCGCTTCATTTACGCCTATAAAGTAACTAAATTAAGTTCGTTTAACATATATCCAATAATTATTGTGTGAAACCACTGTAGCAATCATACATAAAGCGATATACTTTGGCGGTTTGTAAACAAGTATGCATAAAAGAGTTTGGCTGCGTTATCCAAAACACTGACAAAAAGTACGTATGCACGACGAGTGCCACACACACTATGCCTAGTTGCATATATCGGGAAAACTGACACATGTGATGTGAGATGCTCCATTTACACAAACACATTATCATGAGTGATTTTATTGTTTTTAATTGCTTCTTTGAGAACATATATGCTCAAAGAATGGTGGAGTAATGCGGAAAATGTTCATTCAATAAAACCTAAGTCAGATGAGAAGTAGGTTACATTCCTATGACTGTAATTTAAAAAAAAAAAGCTGTCTAGGTCAAGAGAGTTTTAATTCGAATTCAGCATTAAATTTTCTTTGCTTTGATATATAATAAGTATATATTTGTTGAAGTTGAAAATTTTATGTTTTTGGAACATTCTCATTCTGATTTTATGTTAATGGAATATGCCATATTAAGATAGCTGCATTGTATTCTTGCTATCACATTCTTTCTACATAAGATCATGTGCCAAGCCATTTTAATGTAAGACTTCAACCAATGGATCACCTCCAGAGCATCCATATTGTTCAACATGAGTTCTCCTTTTTCTTTTTCTGGATCATCCTTGGTCTTTTTCACAACTGTCATGATGCGTGTAACCTTCTTTCCCTGAAAAAGTGGAAGCATTAATTGCAATTATTTTATTTTTGACAAACATGAAATTAAAAGACTGGCAGGTGAAAATTTTTAGAACCATATCTTAAGACTTGTGACAAACTCAAGGCAAGTCAGATGTTGAGAACATATTTAGAAAAAAACAAACGCATAAAATTCCCTCTCCTTTGGAAATAAAAGAATAACAGTCTATATACCTTGGATCTATATTAGTAATTTTGGCAATCAGAGAGCTTACAGCTGGTATCCACCATTATCATTATTTCCGCTTTAAGAACAAACCAGATTTTCACTACATGAGAGTAAAATCAAAAGCAAATAGCACAAAAGGATCAATAGATTTAGAGTTCAAAATCAAGAATAATGTATGGCCTATGTTTCTTTTGAACAGGGGCTTATGCAAACATGCCTACCCTTGAAAAATGTTTTTGAGTAACATCATGGAAAAAAATGCGGAACAAACCTGAATATTACAGGAACTGATGCTGATTGAACAAAAAAAAATTGAAGAACTCAATTTAATAAAGTTCCAATTAAAAACAAAAGTGCTTAAAACCATAGAGATGTACCTTTAGGACGGGGAGAATGTAGAGGATATCAGTTCCTGTCTAAATCGGCGCAAACACTAAGCCAGCTAAACCTAAAATATAGCCTCCTTGCATATATTTCAACCTTTTTAACCTTAACGTTGAGCAAATCAGCCCTAGATTAACAACATATGAAAAGAAAAAATTGCCCTTAAAATTTTCATTATACTCGTACTGCAATGACTTGTTTAATTTTGGGTCACCAATTTCAATGTTGTCATTAGAAAATAAGCCCATTAAACAATCCCCTTTTCCATCCCTGAAACAGAATGCCTCGATGCATTCTTTTCGAATATAACGTTGTCGTCTCTTGCGAATAAGAACTTCTGTGTAGAGCAATTTCTATTTGGTCACTTTGAAGAGACGTACACTCACACTCATCAAAGATATGCAGGCCTGATTGAATGTTAACTTCTAGATCTACAGCCTTCTACAGGTAGCTCATAGTTATCACAAAACTGGCAATGGCTAGACCTAGCGTCAATCAGAAAGCCGCACATTAGGTCCCTAAGTTCAATGCTGGATGTATATTGATGCAGGCAAAGCACTAGATTAGGCTAACTTTTTTAGACTAAAGCTTATATAAGACATTGCGCGTATGGTCTCAAAGTCTAAATTATTAAGTTTAACTAAATCATTGACGTGAAGTTGACAAATTAAAAATGGGAAGAAAAAATGATCCCAAAATTGTTAACTTCTATTCAAATTGCAATTCAGCCTCAATGTTTCGCTTTCTTCAAGGTTGCAAATTTCAGATTTGCTGCCAGAATTTTTTTTCGTTGCTCTCTTTGCAAAGATATGTCCATTGAAAAAAAAACCTAGTCACCTAGATGAGTAACGTCACAGTGCGAATGTCCAACCATCAATGCATCAAGAGTCAGTTATGGTAGGCCTACGAATGATAAACCTCAGACTTAATGCACTGCACCCATAGGATTGCCCCATCTCATACCAACCCCTCTTCAGCCTGCAAGATTCATGCACAGTGACTGGGAGCGTTCTTTTCTTTTTTGTTTTATTTTTATAAAAAGAAAGAGTCTAGCCAAGAGCACCATACATTATAAGTTTGTTTGAAAAGTTTGTTGCAGTGTTAGTGCCATAAATTTTTTTTCTCATTTTGTTTATGTCCCCTAAAATTCTCGGACTACTTACGCAGAGATACATCGCTATAGATTAAGTTTATTGCAAAAGGTATGGCCAATCACAAATTGGAAAATATCTGGAATTGGTGAAAAAAATGTGGATTTCCTGAATACAGGTCATTTTCAGATAGGCTTCCGGAACAAATCTAGGTTTTCTGAAACGGTAGGCATGTCTGCTTACGGAATAGTTTTTAAAATAACAATAATGAGATACACAGATAATGTAAGCACAAAGATCGTGTAAATCTACATAATCAGCTTTTCAAAATTCTTATCTGCAAGCATATGACCCATAAATAAGGCAATTGAAAATTATTTTTTAAACAATAAGGCTGACCATGATGAGCACAGAATAACATTAAAAAGGCTAAGAATAGAATTGTTCATTTACATCTAAGTTAATCTTATATCAGTATAAATTAAGCATTTTTATTCTTAAAATCTCCATCAGTTGGGTCCAAAAAAACAATAAATTGAGTACAAACTGATCTGGCCATCGGAACGATATTTATTGGAGGTGATACTTACGTCATTCTGATTTTCTCCCACATTGGGTCTGTCCTTATCCTTGAGCGTTTTGACTTCTTCATTAACTGACTGAAAAACAGAGAAGAAATTTTTTATGTGGTATAAGACACACACATCTTCAACATAAAATTATTGCTGATGGGTATGACATTTGCTGAATTGAAAAAAAAAAATGGAGTTTCAAAGAAGATCTACGTGATAAAAGAATTAATTTTAATTGAGGAAAAGTGGAATATTTTGACTTAAGACTTAGAAAACTGTATTTTACCCAGATATGAGCAAGATGCAACTGAACATTTTTCTCATCAAATGATGTAGAAGTACTGAAATTAGAATGGAGAAGACTCTTTTATTGTAAAAAGAAACAAAATGAGGATTTGCCAAAATGTGAGACAAATCTTTACCAAAGATTCACAAGATTTTCTACTCGCCATATTTAAAAAAATCAAACTCATCAATATATAAATCTTAAGTTTCTCAGTATAATGGCATAACATTTTTTAGCTTCGATTTTTTTTTTTCAAAATCAGATTTGGATGCATCCTTCCTGAGTAAATAAACAAAACAACTTTACAATTTTACCATGATCACACTAAAAAAAAAAGTGGTCATCCACCAATACTTAATGTTCATTCATCACAAAGTTAAGAGACACATGTCTACTTTTTTTTCCCTTGGTTCAAAGCTAATATCTAACTTTACGTAAACTATGTCTCATTGATACTCATTTGCTCTTTGCCAGTCAGTAACTGGTGGAGCTTTTATTCAAAACGTAATGAAAAAGGTTTAACATTTTGGGTCAACCTTTTGGCAATTGCTTATGCATAAAATACTTGATAAGCTGGACATGATACTTTTGGGTTTGCTGGTGGCTTTGAGCTGATCCATAGCTACATGATCTCAGATACTTTGGTCCTTGTTATGTCAGGAGCCAATAATGGACGAGCCTGCAACAGAAAAGTTATTCCAAGGTTTCATGGCAAGTTTACCAACCCCTGCACTTCATATGCACCCTGAGCTAAATAAAATTATAATCACGATGTTCTAAAAATGAAAGAATATAATGTACCTGCATATAAGCATCCAATGGATCAACCTCATCATCCTCAGTTTTCTTGTCACCCCCTGATTCATCCTCCTCATCCTCATCATCTTCCAGAGTCCACTTTTTGGTTGGGGTCGGAACAGCTACTGGCAATGTAGGCAGATCTTGATTCTTTTTTCTCTCTGCCCGCCACTGCTCAATACGCTCTCTCCGTTTTTGCATCTCTGCCTCCAGACGCTTTTGTTCTTCCTCCTTGTAAGCACACAAATCATGGCCAAAATAATAGATTTAATAATCACGCTTCCATCATGCTTCAATTTGAAAAAAATTGCATTATTTTCTAGAGAGAGCAAAATTATATTGTTTTTTTTATTTTCGAATTAAAATGGATTGTTATGCATAAAAACAATTCTAGCTAAAATGGATTTTTGTGGTTACAGAGTTTAGTTTCTCATTTACAGATCAAAAGTTTTTATAATTTCTTTACATAAATATCCCTCCTAGCGACATTCCATATATTTCAATGTTTTAAACTTATAACTGATCAAAATTTCTTGCTTCAATTTTGCTCCATAGTCTAGGATAGAACAGGTGAGTTAGTAAGCATTTAAAAATGATAAGTTTCAGAGAGAAAGACTGCATGAATACCTTATCAACAGGCTCATCTTTGATTTTTGGCTCTTCTTTGACCTTTTCTGGCAGTGGAATTTTTTTCTCCTCTGGAGAGGGTGACTTAGGCACTGGTTTAGCAACTTTCACAGGTGACGGAGATCTGGACTTGGACTTCCGCTTGCTTTTATTGAACAAACAAAGAAAGGATTCAGAATTAAACTTCATTGTGTTGCTATTTCATTTAATATGTAAATAATGTGAACAATTTAAAATTTTGACTGCTCATCAATCCAAGTGAAGACAGAAATGTCTCTTTTGTTCTATGATCTGAACTTTTACTTCAAAACTCTCACCAGGTACCGCCTTTATGGCTGGCTTAAACTTGAGCAAAAAGGTGCTGCAGATTTCAGGCCAAGTTTGCTGACCATTGCCCCAAACAATAACCACAACAAAAAAATATCACATCAAGAAAATATGTCATTACAATTTTCATTATTATATATATATTAAACAGGTTACTGAAGAAATGTATATATCAAAATCATTTGATTCCTTTATGAAGCTGGCAAATACAAACATGAAACCTGGCATCTACAGGCTGCGCCTAAGTGAATGAAATGAAAAAGTGCCAATGTTCCTACTTCATCAAGTTTTTCTGCAGCCCTATGTTCTTTAAAATCCATTGTGGACAAAAGCAGAAAAGTATGATTAGTCATTTCTAAGATGAAAAAGTATGGTGCAAGAGCCATTCACAGCACCATTCCTGATTGCTCATCAAGTTTGCAAGGCTGTGTTGTGCCCCAGAAAAAACATCTGACGCCTACAAAAAAAGCTTCCTTTGTTGCTGGTCAATGCATCCTCTCGCACTGCACATGTGAAGATCTTCCACTTCAAAATGTAGTCTCATCCATCATATTCACTCAACTTAGCCCTGTCAGCCTATTTTTCTGTCCCTGCCTTGAATCTTCAAGGCAAAAGGAGAATATTTGATACTGATCATTAATGTCTTCTACTGACTCTCAGAGACATTGACAGAGGCAAAAGTGCAGCCAGTTGAATGGGAACTACACACAGAAAAATTAAGGTACAATTCGCACTTCAACTTCATTATGGTCAGGGTAAAGACTAAGAAACTTTTACTACAACTTTTAGTATGCTCCTCAAAATTATAGTAAACAAAGTGTAACGGATAAATTCTTTTAAATTGCCATAGTGAACAAAATATATTCCCTCAACTACTTTTACTATTTTGTTTTGTTAATTATGATGTTTGATGGTGCTAATTTTAAAAGAATAAAATCTATAAAGCACTTGGTGATCAGTTTGATGTGACAATACAAAAAGAAAGCAGTGCATTGGACAAATTTTTCATTCAGATGAAAAAAACAATCTGCTAGATTTAATTAGTTTGATAATTATCTGTGGGAAAGACATATTAGCTCCATAATCCTAAAACGTATTATTTTTTTTTTCTTTAATTGGCCAAGATGTTACAAAAAAATCTCAGACCTCATTTTTAAAGGTATTACCTCCTTTCCCTGATAGGCGAACTCTTCTTCTTTTCTCTCCTATCTCTCTCTTTTGATCTACTCCTCCTCCTCTCCCTGGAGCGAGACCTCCGTGACCTCTCCCTTGACCTGTCTCTCGGCCGGTCAGGTGAACGAGATCTTCTTGACCTGCTTCTTGTTGGGCTGTGTTTTTTTCTATCTCTATCTCGTTCCCGTGATGATGATCGCTTCCTGTATGACCTGTCAGGTATAAAATAATAGATAATACTGCTGGAGTTAATTCAATGGATATGAAAGAAGTAGGGGTGGTTTGGGTAAACCTCACCTTTGATTTAATGCATAAAAAAATGTAATATTGCGTTATCATGGTCTTTCGTTTCCAGTTAAATTTTAAATAATATTACATGTTTCCAATCGAAACAATAAATTTAAAAATTGTTTTGCTGTGAACAATAAGGAAAGGTATTTACACTAATCAAATTTAAATTTATGCCAAATATTAAAGAAAATTTTTAAATAAAAATTAAAAACCCACACCCTAAATCGAGATGCAGTTCAGTGAAACTTTCATCAAATGGTCAGCCCATGTATGAGTATGGCAATACAATCACTGCTCTGGCTTATTACAGTCATTGCTTTCTTCCCTGCTCAAGCCTCTTTAGACTAATAAATGATCACATTGTCTACTACTACTGAGTCTGTAAAGTGCCAGTATCATCAATGGTTTTTCATTCTGTGCTTTCAAAAAATATCACTCATATATTTTTCTATTATTTAATTACAAAGACAATGTTTTTCCTTCTTTTATCTATTTGCACAATTGCCTATTTTTTTAAGCCCTAAATTCTCCATGTTTTGACATTTTTTAGGCAAGCCTTAAGTTATGCAGGTCTACTAAAATGAAAGCATTTTGTGCAAAAAATAAGCTGCCGATTTTCAAGAATGGTCATGATGTGTGACCAGGGGCAAAAGTTACAGCTACTGATTTATCCAGTGTTGACTATATAGAGATAGGAACTAGATTTTTTTATCAACATCTAGAGCAGCATAGTCTGGGGACAGGCCCAAAGACTTCTGAGTCTGAGCAATTGCCAAAAGGTGGACCCCAAAATTGTGTCAAGTTTTTAACAGCCATAGTTATGCTCGAAACTTATTTGGCTAATTTAGACAGCAAGGATGCATCCAAAAATAACTTTTTAAACATAAAGCATTACTTCTTATGCCATTGCACTCATAAAATCAAAATCTATGTATTGATGAGCTCAATTTTTTCAAATAGGGCTTGCAGAAAATCTTTCAAATATGATGACAGCCTACGTTTTGGCAAACCCTCTTTTGACGAGTTTTACCATTATCAGCAACAGATGAAATGATGGGGCTGCTGGCGAAAAATTGTGGAGATGTTGGTGAGAGTAACACTATTTACATTATAAATACTTGATCCATGACCTCTACATTTCATCAGTAAATACAATGCAATTTTTTTCAAATTTTTTCCACAATTTTTCGCCAGCAGCCCCATCATTTCATCTGTTGCTGATAATGGTAAAACTCGTCAAAAGAGGGTTTGCCAATTATAAATTGTAAATACTTGATCCATTCCATGACCTCTACATTTCATCAGTAGCTGATGAAGGAAGTTCTAGAAGTCATTGGGCCTGTTCCTAGCATGATCTTTATACTCACTCACCTGCTTTCTCTCGGCATGTTGATTTGCTGACTTTGTTTACAGTTTTACACGCAAACCTAATCAGATCTTATCCTGATTTGCCTTTCTAAACGATCTGGGTGTAGATCTAGATTTAGATCTAGATCTAAAAGTCGACTAGCTAGATCTAGATCTAGATGAAGTTTTGTCACTTGTTGCGAAGAATCTAATCTAGACCTAGATCTAAATTTGTAGGCTTATAACTAACCTAATCTAGGCCTAGATTCTAAATGCAGATCTAGATTCTAGATTTTTGACGAAATCTAAATTGGTTAAATGTACGAAGTTCCAGTCAGAATCGTTTACATCCAACGGCATGCCATCCAACAGCACAACAGAGACAATGTGATATTTTGTCTTGGATCTTGTCCACGCTAGATTCTAAATCTAAGTCAAGATTGTTCAAATTCACACGTCGTTCTGTCGTTCGTAAATGTTTTCTTTTAATTGTACAATCTGAGTGCACTAGACTCTAGGTCTAGAGGTCCAAATAGGTCTGCGGTTTAAGTCGTAAACCTACGACTTTTTTTACAACAACTGCAAACAGAGTATGATGGGCTAGAGAGATTAGTGTGGCGGTGACTGTGTGCTAAATAGATTGGAGCAGAGCTTTCCTAAAGGAGGGCAAGCCGCTCGACAGGGTTTTTTGTTATACTTGTCTATTATCTAGGCGTAGTGTAATGTTGTTACTTTTCTTCTACTTTTTACCGCCAAGTTTATTTTTTTTTTAGCTTAGATTTTAAAGGACATTTTTTTTCTGCGATTTGTAAACGGTAATGTGATCTACAGATAGATCCTGGACTTTTATTTTCAAATAATATCCTAAAACAAAAGGATAATCATATTGTTGTTTTTACGCAGCTTCTTAGAAATGTCATGGATTTTTTAAGCAATAGGAAAATATGTATTAGTACGAGCATAAGACACTAGCAGCCACAGTAGTTGTAATAGCATTAGTAGCTGTTGTGGTAATAAAAAATACTACTACTGCTACCACCACCA
>BLXT01008617.1:1556775-1570858 GCA_019648995.1 Plakobranchus ocellatus | reverse complement strand
ACAAAGGTAGCTTTCCTGAGACCCTAAGGATAGGTATGTGTAACAGGTAGCTTTCCCGAGACCCTAAGGATAGGTACGTGTAAATACTGTAACAGGTAGCTTTTCCCGAGACCCTAAGGATAGGTACGTGTAAGTACTGTAACAGGTAGCTTTCCCGAGACCCTGTGGATAGGTATATGTAACAAAGGTAGCTTTCCCAAGACCCTAAGGATAGGTATATGTAACAAAGGTAGCTTTCCCGAGACCCTAAGAATAGGTATGTGTAACAGGTAGCTTTCCCGAGACCCTAAGGATAGGTATGTGTGACAGGTAGCTTTCCCGAGACCCTAAGGATAGGTATATGTAACAAAGGTAGCTCACCCTGAACCCTAAGCCTAGGTATTTGTATATCTATGATGTCAGATATGTTCAGATTGTTCCACTCATCCGTTGAAGCGACTGCTGCCTCGTCTGAAGGCGAGGTCCCCGAATCTCTACAGTCCTTGGCATGCTGTAGAGGCAGAGGCGAGGGCAAGGGCTGCTGGGAGAAAGAGACGCCCCTCTCCTCCACCAGGTAGCAGCACTGCTCGTACTTATGCTGAAGCTCTGGACTCAAGAGATCCTGGCTGTGTAAAACATCGTGCTGCTTCTTCACCAGCTGGAGCAGGCTCATCACCAGGCTGAGAGAGAGAGAGAGAGAGAGAGAGAGAACAAAATCAAGATACAAATTAGTATGCAAAAAGAACAATATCAATACCAGACTCAAAGCTTATCCACAGCCACCTGAACATTTTTTTTTATTTTTACAATTTTTCATCCTGTTTCATAATTTCTCTCCCCGCCTTAGAAGTCGTTGAAGCATAATACTTTTAGCCAACCTAAAGCAGCGAACACTCCGTTTCCCTTTCCAAGAACTTCTGCGTAAAGTCACTATTTTCTTCTATCAATAGAAATCTGTTGCTGAAGAGCTCGCTCTCTCCTCTGAGATTTATACATGAGCTGTGTACATAACAGGTATGGAATCAAGATTCATCCATGTCTCTAGGTTTAAGAGTGATTAAAGGAGCTGATTTTCAATTGGACTAAGGCTTGCATCAATTCAAGGCACTCATTCAAATCCAGACCTGCTAAGCTATCAAGCATAACATGGCAGGGAAAAATGCAGGATTTTGGCAGCCTCTACTATCGCTACAAGTAAACTGTTGCATTCGGAACTGATCTAATGAATATATTTTCCCACAGGTTGCAAGTTTTTTTTTTACCTCAATTGTTGATCATTCTGTTATTGTATATATAAGTCACAGACTAAGCCTTAAAATTTATACCCCCCCAAATCAGTTAAAAAAAAAAAAAAGACAAATAGTAATAATGTTGGCATCATATAGTTTATTATCTCTTTAAAAAAAAAAGGCAGTTTCATAACTGTAAACTCTACATAAATGCAACCTACCAAAAAAGGGTTACATTTTTAAAATAACCAATGAATAAGGTCATTTGGAACGTTCCTTATAGTTTTCAACTCAAGTTGGAATCAAGAGTAAAAAATCAATTAAAGATGCCCAAAACAATTGAAGTCCACAAATTCATTCATTTTTTGTTTCAGGCATCATCTTGCCAACATTATGAATCCAGCTCACTGAACAGAACATTGAACCAGACTTACCTTTCAGTCACACAGGCCTGGCGCTCCTGAGCTCTGGCGAGTTTCTTCACAAAAGCCAAATACATGTCACTGTCGTAAAGATTGGACTCCAGGATGTGAGTTCTGGCATTTAGGTCAAGCAACTGTGTCAGAGTAAGCAAGGAAAATAAAAGTGACAATCGCAGCCTTGATAAAGGTGGGAGTCCATGATCCAACGATAGACAAGGATCATGCCATCAGCTACAGCATTTGAAAATGAAATGCTTCGACAAAAACATTCAAAGAGTCAAGGATAAAGCACAGATCAATTTAAACTTATTGGGTAGAGTTAAATGAATGGCCTGAAACTTTTATTCATTAGAAACAACATTAAATTTTAAATGTCTAAATGTTATGAAATTGAGATCTAGATGCAACTAGAAGTAGCCAATAATGAAATTGCAAACATTTTGATACCTAAAAGGACAAAAGACTGGGATATTTTTTTCAGGAAGTGGTAGTGAGAAAAGGACAAACAAGACTCAACAGACAAATGGAGACTCCTGAACTTATAGACTTATCTCATGTAAAAAAATATATGAAAGTGGAATTAGTACTTTCATCCTGAAAATAATTTCCAGAATTGTCAATTCATTTGATAAAGCAAAGATATTCCAAATATGAGGAAACAATAGTTTGTCTGCCTCACCTCTGGAGTCTGCCTGCAGTCACTAGCACTAAACTCAGAGAAAGCCTTGCGGATGGCATTGTCTTGGTCTTGCATGCGTAGAGTAGATTGCCGAAGAGATTCCTCCTCTTTGTCAATTCGTTTCTTCATGCGTTCTATGACACGACTGTGCTTGCTCAAAACACTCTGCGCAAGGAGTTTAGAATTCAAAGAGGCAGTTCAAACTAAACGTGACTATAAACATAAAGTCTGGTGTCTCAATTAAATGACAACTTTATCAAAAAAATTATTCAAAGTACATTTTTCCTTCCCCATCATGCTTTTCATAGCAAAAAAAACCAAAGCTCAGGTCTAAATAAAAAAATCATAGTGAAAATAGAAATAAAGTTCAAAAAGTTATCATGGTTTATTAAAAATTTATTCTTTGAGAAAATATTTTGAGACGGTAATACATTTGTAAAAAACAAAAATTATTTGAAATACTTACTGAGACATAAAACTTATTTTAAAACCAAAAGAGGATTTTTCAATGAATGGTCTTAACTATTCTACACACCGATGAACAAGTTAGCTGTTGAACTCTCTTTATTGCCAGCTCACGCCTAGAAACTTTCCATTTCAGTTCCCTCTTTGCACCTTCTGATTCCATTTGCACTTTGCGTATATCTCGACGAACTTTGAATAAATCCTTGAGTCTCTCCTGAAGCCTGTTGGGAGACATAACACTTTGTGGTCAATACAGTAACGCAATACATAAATAAATAAATAAATATATATGACACAGCTAGCTTTCTTCTCCTCATAGCAACATACCTGAAAGCATTAAAGAATAACCACGCACACACACACACACACAATGTCACTTTAGTTCAGAATCAAATGAGCCACAACCAAATGAAAATCAAGAAATGATAATAGTTATCACAGAAATGTCACATCTTTATTTTACTAAAACAATCAAGAGTTGCAATTGCACTCATTTTGTGAGACTGCAACAAATTTGATATTATATGTCAATTTTAAATTAGATGGAATTGGATATACTGTATACCAAGAGAATACAATTTTTTTAATATATATAGTTTTTTAAATGTGGGGAGAAATCTCTCTAAATGATGCACCCAATATCATCAATATTTTACTTCTATCTAACTGATATTGCTTTTAAGATGAGTTAGTTTTTAAATTGTCTTATCGTCTATAACAAGAAATTGATTGTCTTATAGCTTTCAGAAATAAAGATTGGAATTATACAAAAGTATGTTCAATACATACCAATTTAAACAAAAAAAACAACCATTTTTTTAAAGTTTTTATGCAGATAATTAATGAAAACAATGAATTAGGACTTACTGTCTCATGATGGGAGAAATATTTTGACCTGAGCCAGTTTCAGCTTTATCTAAAGATTCAAGTAAACGTTGCTTTGTCTTTCGTAGTTCCTCATTCTGTTCAAAACAAGATGTTTCAACAATATGAAATCTGCAGCAGTTCAAATTACGTGTACAATTTTTCAAAATTGGTGAAAGAAAAGAAACTTTTTCCACAGACCAAAATATAACAGATTGACAGTGTAGAGATATATGTATGGTCAAAAGACACAATGCCGTTCATGAGGTATTTACAGCGTTATAATGAAGTCAACTTCAAAATAACAACCCATTTGTGTTTGGTTATATACAAATTAATTTGGAGCTTGGAAAAGATTGAAGCCCATGTTATAAAAGGCTCTTATCAAATGTATCAAGGACAAAATACATTAACTTTGATAATCTGTTGAGGAATTGGTACATAAACTGAAACCAGAGAAAGGACTAAACTCATTCAGTTGATTTTAGACCAGAAATTTTAAAAATATTTTTAACTGATACACTGAGTAGAAATGAATAAAAAAAATATATCGAAAGCAAAGAAATCTCCAGGAGCATCTATTGAAAATATTCTCTTTTGACTCAAGAATAAAAAAAATATATCGAAAGCAAAGAAATCTCCAGGAGCATCTATTGAAAATATTCTCTTTTGACTCAACTCATTTTCCCATTCCACTGCACAAAAATCTAATAGTATGATAACAAGTTATGAACCAAACACAAGAATGATCAGATAAATTTTGAATAGCTTAGACATTGAAACTCATACCTGTTTTTCCAAATCTTGAACATACTTTTTGTAGTTTGTGATGTGAAAGTCAACACTCATAACATTCTTTTTAATCTGAAATAAATTGTCGTGAATACAACACATTCATAACATTGTTTTAAATCTAAAATCTGCTATTCTAAATATAACAATCAAAACATTCTTCTCAATCTGAAATGTATTGTTTTCAATATGCCACTCTCACAATATTCTTCTTAATGGGAAATATATTGATATAAATAAAATACATTCACATTATTCTTGGTGTAAACTGTGAAACATTCAATACAACGTATAAAAAATCTTAAGATTTCGACTGTAATTATACACCTAATTTCAAATAACAAAGGTTTACTTGCCTATTTTAATCTTGGTTAAGAAACAATGATTTAGACTTGACTAAGTTAGAGTTGCAAGGACAAAAAGGGTTTTTTTTCTAACTGTACTAAGACTTAAATCAACATAAATTCCATTTTTAAAAATTATTGCTGTGCCCCACAATAAACTACTTACATCAGATTGAATGTGTTTAGCTCTATCTGCATATCTCAGTGTATTGTAGGTGTCCTCAAATGATCGACTGGAAGGACTAGCATGACAAAAGAAAAGAATACGTTCCGTTATTCTTAGAATAAATTTGACTGATCATTTTCATCCTCCAATTTTCATTTTTTTTCATATTTTCTGTCAACTTTAAAAAGTTTCACTCAATAGGAGATGCTATCTATATTGAATCAATTAAGAATGACATATTGAAACAACTATTTCAACTTTAAAAATTAGGCCACAAAAGATAACTTACATCTGAGTTGAAATTTTTTTCAAGCTGACATTTGATTGATCCATGGAAACATTATTTAATATCATGTTGCCAAAGAATATAATTTTTTTTTTTTAATGTTTTTCACAAATGGTGCAAAGGAAGTTTAAAAGTTGAAGCTGTGAGCCATTTAAAACTATCACAAGAGAATAATGAATTGCAATAACCTAACAGCAGCTATCATCACTGTCCTGCAATTTCCCCCTAGAGAATCTTTGAGGAGCCTCGTCAACTTGCTGTCTCTGTATGGTATATGACCTTTGAACTGAGGGAAGGAAGACAGAAAACATTGAAAAATGTTAAACCATTGATAAAACTATTCATGCAGTAGAATTGTCTATCAGATTACAACTACATAGGCCTTCAAATAAATGCATGACATATATACATACCCTCATTTTTTTTACCAATTGAAAGTCAAATCTTCCCACTGCATATCTTATTTTTTTCCCTGCTGATCAATTAAAAAGAATGAAAGTTATCAAAAGAGTTTTTAGCACTAAAACTAGTAAAATGCTGATTTTTTATAAGTTGAGAGAGAGAGAGAGGGAGGGAGAGAGAAGACCTACCTTATTATCAGCCAAAGCATTTATTACATTGCCAAGGGCCAACAGGGAGCGATTAATGTTGGCGCCCTCACGGAAACGCACACCACAGTTAGTTGTGTGGTGGGCACGCTCTGAGCCGGCAAGATCAACCAAACACATCTTGGCCATCACCACCTCTGAATTCATATTGTCTAGCTTGTCGCGCTGATTCACAAATACCTAATGAGGAGAAAATGGATGCAGATTTATCCAAAAGTAGCACCTATGAATCGGATGTTGCAAATAACTATTCAGAATTAAATCCTCATCATTTATCACATCCACCACCATGGTGATCTCAGACAATTAGGTCCCCTGTAAAGGGCTCAAACTTCATTCTGTAACAAGCCATTTTCAACAGCCATGTATACCATTTGGACTGCTCTTAAGACATCCCTTTTAGCAAAATGACATTAATTCAACAAATGTCTCGTCAAAATTGAAATCTTTTGTTTAGAAAAAAGAAAAAAATTAAATAGAAAAACATAGGGATGAAGCATCCTAGAGAGAAGCAGATTGAACAAAAAATCTCAAAGCTACTTGTCAATCTTTTCAATGATTCACGAACCATCAACATATACAAGAAAAAAAAAAAGACAATCATGCAAACTAATATCAATAAAAGGAAATGGAAAAGAACAGAACAATGCAATCTGCTTTTTTTTCCTGAAGCAATGGACTAGTCTTACAAAGATTTTTTATATTGTTAGCACCACATCACTTGTAAGCACAGCAATGTGCTTGAAAGAAAAAAAAATATTAATAAAATTAATTGCATAATAAATCATGTGACAGTTGAAAGCCATACAATTTTTCAATGTGATGTAAAATCCAAAGATCATTGAAAAAGCATACAAATACTTTTTTGAGGTTTTTTTGGCGTAAGGTTGGCAGCTCAGTAATTATTATGAAGTAATAAGTTTATTTTTCTGAGTTAAGTATTTCGTAAACATTATAAGTACGATTTTCATTTGTTGTGGTGTACCTGAAAAACAGCATGTGATCTAGATGATTCCGCATTGGCATCTGTGGGATGTTGAGTCCTATTTTTGTTACCAAAGTGCAACATATGCAGAAGTTCTTCAGCAGTCTTTGGCTGTGAGAGAGAGAGAAAGAGAGAGAAAGACAGAATAAGATAGAGAGAACCAGACGCAAAAAGGATATATACAAGGCAGATTATTTTTCCCTGCGTCTTTTCACCATCAAGTTGTTTTTTTTTTTATTGAGATCCAACAATGATCATTGTAAGCATTGAATGGAGAAAAATAAGATAATTGACCATTATGAATTGGTACCTTCCTATAACTAATGCATTAAATATATCAAAAAGCTCACCAAAACAATATACTCTGGTCTTTGAAGCCATCATTTTAGCAAGATTAAAAAATAAAAATAATTCTCAGGCCAAAAAAATTCTTTCTGGCTACAAAAGCAGAAAATCAATGCAGTGCAAGTTAAATTTTCATTTAAATATACTTTTGGTAACGATAAATAAAAACCTATCTATCAGTTTCAGTTTCAAACAGATGTTCACCTTATGCAGTGAGAGTCCTGCAATAATAACCCCTACTGTCTTGTCTTCACGGATAGGAAGATTCCCTCTTGGCACCAATAAATCTCGCACTTGTTCGTTATATACCTGCAAGAATTGTATTAGATTGATCACAATAGCAACACAAAGTTTTTAAAACCATCTGATAAAAAAAAACATATATATATATAATCCACTTATAAAGGGAGACAGGAAAACAAGTGACAATATAGACAATAGTGTAGCAGCCAAACAAAAACGCACCAACCAGTGGATCCGCATGACTGAACACAAATCAAAATTTGACAGTAAAAAAAGTAAAAATTACCAATGCTTCATATTCAGTCAGTCTATGGCATGTCCAGAGAAAGTTTGGAAGAAATGGGTAGCTTGCATACTTCTTGCTTAAGGTTTTCATCAAAAATCAATCTCATTTTGAACTGCAGTATTCATTTTTATAGGACTTCTACACATTGCAATGGCACTCCTATTGCAATCATTAAGCTACCATTGCCAAACCGAACCAATGTCTAACTCTACAAGGGATATCTACAAATACTCAACTGACCACTTGGTATACTTTTGGACTAAAGAAACTAGAATGCTTCTAAACATGCTGGTAACTGTTGTCTAAAATATAATTTGACCCTAAAACAGATATCTGACAGACTATTATTTGGCCACTGCGAAATCACATCAGACATGGCATCTCAAATCACACTCTTATATATATAATTTATCAATTTTCCTTTTCATTATCTATTAATTATGCAATATGAAATGCAGACAGTACACAAAGCAAATATATATACCATTCAAAGTAAAATATTGAAACAAAAGGTACCTCTGAGTAAGAGACAGCCACGTCAAAGATTTTGTCGCTCCTCTGCTCCTCAATGCGTCTGTACAAGTCCATCATGGTAAAGTAAATGACTCCTGGTTCACATTCACTGCCCAACATGGTGTGAGTTTTGCCAGCACCAGTTGCACCGTAAGCAAACACTGATCAGAGAGATGAAAACAAAGATAATTCAGTACAATATCAGTTTGCAAGTTCAATCTTCTTTCAGAGGAAATCTTTGAGATGGCAAATAATTTGAATTTTGAGGCATATTTAGAATTATTTTCTGTATTTTAAGCTCTCACTGAGTCTGAGTAGTAATGCCCAGAGCATTTACCTCATAGAGCCACAGCTTCATGAACACTTTGCTATTCTAGAGATAATTCTCAAAATCATTATTTTTTTCCCCACAACAGTAACATGACACTCAAATATAAATAATACACCACTGCGATAACTAAAATCCTGAAATTTCCTCATTTTTCTGAAAAGTTTTTCTTTTTCATGTACTTTTGGAAAATAACTTATTCTGCCTTTTCATAATTACATAAACTGTGGAAATTTTGCTTGAAAAACAGATTTGTCATCTAACTTGCTTCATAAAAAAAAATCATAGGAAAAAAAAAGCGTTTTCAAAATGACAAAAATATAAATTGCCACTACTGAATACTTTTTAAAGCTTGTCATGGCATTATAATAACAATTCAATCACATTTTTTCGTGAATTTTTTAACGTGTTAGTAAAAGGGAGCAGTGAAAGTGCTCCTGAAGAACCAGTCTTGACCCAATATTGACCTGAACAAGTGGAAGTAGTGATTTCACAGTGAGACCTGAATGAGAAGTAAAATCTAGGCTTTCAGTTGCCAATGCAGCCACAAGAATCACATGTTCTTGAGGAAAATTTCTTTATATATTAGAGTTTAATCTCCCAATCATTTTGCCGTGAGTGATATCACAAAATGTTGCTTCTTTCTACTCACTGTTACTGTGACACTTTACAAGAACTTGGGAAAGAGTTGTTTACCAAGTATAAAGTATGTCAAGTTTTATATAGTTGGGGTCATTGTGACATGCGTTTATTGGACACAAATTTACAAAGCCTTTTCATGCTGCTAAGTTAAAGTTTATTCATAAAAATCAATGCACTGCAAAACTGTTTTAAAACTATTTCACACATTAACTATCTTCTATTTCAATATTGCACCAGTTTTAATAAATTGAACATCATTGACACAATCTTGAAAATAGGAAATCTTTTCTTTTCAATTCTTTTTTTCTTTTCATAAATTGTTTGCTATTCAATCTTGAATTCTCGGATTCAAATACTTGAAATTTCATGACAGAGGAAGTTGCAGAATCAATCAAAGCTTTGAAATTTACTGATTTCAAGACAAATATTAATTTCCTCCAAAACTCCTAACACACATCACACCCTTGGAAAGTGCAAGGGTGGACTTTCATGTGTGTGCTCACTGATATTTTTTCAAAAGTTTCTGTTGAAGATTAATAAACAAAACGTATTTAGAGCTTAGAAGTAGAAGCAGGAACTATAACCTTTAGGATATTTGTAAGGATTGCAAAAAATTTTAAAACAGGTAGAACTCAAATATTTAATACTTCCAATCTATGAATCATTCCTGTGAGATGCCAGAAATTGTTGGGTTTTTTTTTTTCATTTTGCATCTATTAAAGTGGTCTGATTTGAAAACTACATTAGCCGGAGAATAATTTAATGCTCACACTGCTTTTAAAAATATGCTCTTAAGATAGAGTCCACTTCAATCTTACCACTACAGTTATATCCATTGAGAACTCCATTGACTATCCCCTTTGTCGCGTGTTCAAATACATCTCTGTTGGTAGCACAAGGCCCAAAAACATGATCAAAGGCATACTTTAAGTCCTTGAAACGATGACGGTTAACATCTCTAGGCTTGGACTGTAACACTCCTGGCACGCTCTGAATCTTTGGATCGAAGACCAAGACATGATCACTGATGGCATGGGTGACTGTGCGGTACTTTTCATTATGCTCAGCCTCATTGACGGGACGAAGGCGGACTACAACCTAAAACAGACAAACACAACAAAACAAAGAAGAAAAATCGAGATCATAGGGTGATTAAAAGAAAAATTCAAGAAGTATTAAAATCAACATAAATTAAATTCAATTACAGGGTATTTGAAGCAGAAACTAGGAGAAATAAATGCAAATTATATAAAATTACAATGTGAATGTGACAAATGCAGGTCTAAATTTTGTATAGATTCTAGTCTTAATTACTGCAAAACCTACAAATATATTTCACAATTGTTCATGCAAAATGAAGAGCATGATATAAAGCATTGCAAGCCAATCAATAACATCTGTCACACAAACATAAACAAGGACCAACTAACAGAAATACACACACAAACAAAATTGAATTGGCTGTTTTTTAGGAAGAACCTGAGCTGCGAGCATATTAAATTAACTTGATCAAGAACCTGAAACGGTGAAAGCAAACCCCCAGATCTTGTAATTTATTGAGTACCAAAATGTCAATATATCTTAAATTGTGACATTAAAGCTGAGAACGGGTCTACGTTTACCTTCTCAAAAGGTAACAGTCTAAAGACATGAAATGTAAAGGTCTTTTTTTTTTAAGAATAGTCTACAAATCTAAGAAGATTATTTTTTCAAAAGCCTTGTCGGAACTTGAAGGCCCTGGAGAATTATTATAAGGCATATGAGCAAGTCATTATGCCAGATTTTAAGGTAATTATTTGTAACTTTTCAAGACCATCAGAGCACAGGTTATCGAGACATAGAACTGCTTTAGAAAATACACTTGAGGAGGAAAAATTAGCAAAAGTTGGAGTAGTTGTGAATTTATGTCCAGCATCACATACTAGTGCATCAATTTTTACTAATTTTAGTCATGTTATTTCCTACCAGCCCTCTCTTGCCTCAGATTTGATTTAAATATTCAAGGCCTGAATATCAATTTTATGCACTTGCAATTTAAAAAAAAAAAAATTGTCAGAAACAACGGTTAAAAAAAAAAATAAATAAAAAAAAAAAAAAATGCAAAAGTTACTAAACTTCAGACAGTGTCTTTGGCTTGCAAAAAATGTGATGTGACTCATTAGGATTGGTTTCAAATGTATGCTCTCATTCATAGAACAATTTTAAAAAATCTTTTTAAACCACATCTTATAAATAGGAAATGAACAAAAATGACTGAAAATCACACAAAAAATGTTTGAGACAAATGTCTCAATATAGCATAGAAAGTGACGTTAATAAATTTTAATGGATCTAGTTTTAAAATCATAAATGATTTATACTCACTCTTAAATTGGCATTTCCTTTACTTTTACAGGTCCCTGGATTTTCATGAAACATTGTCATCTTAAGTCAAACCTATGGAGGGAAAGCACATTTTTTTTTAAAATACGGACTAAAATGATTTAAGTTTTTTAAAAATATCAACAGTGTAATTTCTGTTTTGATTTTGAATTGAAATTTTCTTGCAAAATAAAAAT
The DNA here is from genome assembly GCA_019648995.1 of Plakobranchus ocellatus. NCBI lineage: Eukaryota > Metazoa > Mollusca > Gastropoda > Plakobranchidae > Plakobranchus > Plakobranchus ocellatus. The sequence goes on along the minus strand of BLXT01008617.1, from coordinate 1,559,124 downwards.
ATATCAACATATTCAATGTAATGTAAAAGTCATTTTTAGCAACTTGAGGCTTCAAAACATTTTTTTAGGAAAAATTTTTTTTTTAATATTGCCTTCTATTATATGTTATTATCAATCATTTAGGATTAGGATTTTTTTCTGAAAGTAGGTCTCAATGATTTATGATGAACGGTTAGAAACATTCAACATTTCCTGGCTATGAGTGCTAAATTCATTGCAAAACATTTATGATTTTGCCTCAGCTGTACATTATCTGGGTGTTTAATTTTTCTTGAAACATCCCTAGGAATCACTAGGAAGCCCTAGAAATCCCTCGGAATCCCCCGAAAGCCCTTTGGTACTACTACTACTACTTCTACTGCTAGCAGCAGCAGTAGCAGTAGCAGCACCAACAGCAGCAGATGTAGTAGTAGTAGCAGCGGCATGACGGTAGCAGTTGCAGTAGTCTTAGCAGCAGCAATGCAATAAAAAGTAAAAATACATGAAATAGAGCCATAAAATGAATATGCCCATTACACAACACGCCATTTTGGAATACGCTGTCCTCGGTAATATCCACTTAAGCTGGTGTTATTTTGCCTTCTGAGACTAAAACTGATGATTGGTGAGTGTTTTTTGAAGTCTACAATTACAAAACGGCTTTCAGGGGAATCCTAATCCTATGGATTCCAAGGGCTTCCTAGTGATTTCTAGGAATTCCCAGGGATTTTGAGAAAAATGAACACCCCATTGTCTTAGCATAAACAAATAATGAGCAATGGGAACTCTTCAAGGATGAAATGATTATTAAATCCTATGGTGAAGCTATGCTGTAAACTGCACCACAGCATCTCTTCATAAAATGGGAAGGTGATCTGTTAAAAATGTGCTGAAGATATAGTGATATTGACTTATAAAATGACTATGATGAGTTGATAAAAATATGGAGGCTAATAGTAATATTGAAAAAAAATTTTGCAATGAATATACTCAGTTAGCTGAGTAAAAAACTAGAGTGGAATGTAAAGTTGGAAATAATTGTCGATTTTCAGAAGGGAGGTGATCTTCAGTTAGAATTCCAGAACAAATCCGGAATTTCTGGAACACTTCTGCAGTGGTTGCTTGGAATTTTACATTTTATCACATAGATCTATTTGTTCTAATTTTAAAAGTTTGGCATTTAGATCATGATATTGTATGTTAGATTTAGATGAAGTCTTGAGATTATATGGGGACAGGCCAAATGACTTCTAGATCTAGATCTTCTTTCATCATCTACCGATGAAGAGCCTAGTAGTCAGGAGGTCGCAGATCAAGTTATAATACTTATAATAATAGTGCTACTTTCACACACATATCTCCACAATTTTTTGCCTGCCACTTCTTCATTTCGTTGGCAGCATATAAAAGAGATCTAGAATTTGTTGGACCTGTCCCCAAAATATCTCCAAATCTTAGTCGTAGGTCCAGGAACAATTCTAGGTATCTCACATGCAAGCTATCTTTCCTTCGTCCAAAACTCGAATCTTTCTCTTGCCCTATAGCTACACCTGGCCTAAATTGAGACTCACTAGTCACTACTCTTGATCTGTGTCAACACCAGGGATTTTAAAAAGTTATATCTGAATTCAATGTCTTTTCGCCATAAATATCTAAGGTCTTGTTTTCATAAACATGATTTTTAAAACCATTTTTCATCTTTCTCATTAAACATGGTTTGTTGTACTTGGATGTAGACAATGTTGACATTTCACAGCGGCCATCTTCTTTGAAATTCGTTACTTGGGCTTCTGATTGGTTAGAGTCATTAAAACCAGTTGTTTTAAAACGATGTAGATTTTTTTCAAATTATAATTCACTTTAAATTAGAATTATACATTAAGAAATTTTTTTCTAACTTTATTATTCTGTTAAAAAAAGATACAAAATAATATGATATCGTTGTCTTGTTTTTCAAAAGACTTAAATCGTTAATAAGATTTATGTTTTGTGATTTTTTTCATTTCTACTTAACCTATAAAATAACAGCTAGGCATTATTAAGTCGAAAGCGAAACCGGAAACCACCAAATGCTTTTATATTTTCGGTTTTTTAAGCTTAGACATTACATAGATCAAGAGTCTACCTAGTGTCTCATTACTAGTTATGATCTAGCTAAAGCTTTCTGAAAAATCGTGAACTCATGAATGTTTGATTTGGTCTAGATAAAGTTTATAACATCACATCCAGCATGAGAAATACTACAGGATGAAACATGATTTTTCTGGTATCGTTATAGTGCAATCAATACCGTAGACAGTCCCTCATCCTCTTCAGTCAGTGGAATTCGTAAGCTTTTTTTTTCCTTTTTCTTTTTTTTTTTTTTTTTGG
>BLXT01008617.1:1540926-1551333 GCA_019648995.1 Plakobranchus ocellatus | reverse complement strand
TTTTGCTTTAGTTGTATTGTTTTGACAACCAAATGGACATTTTAGAAAAATTATAAAATAATCTTCTTTTCTCAGAAGATATTGTCAAGGACTAGCTTTGAAATGAAGGATGATGGTGCACTAAGATTGGCATTGAAATGGATATAAGTTATTTGATTTTAATGATTAATCTAAAGGATACTATATTTACCCACCAAGAAACTTTAAGTTGAGCCCCCCAAAAAATCAGGTATTAAAAGAACCAAATTTTATCTAGGTTTTATTATAATTACAATCGATTCTAAATTTTCTTTTGTTTCCATGTATGAATGTAATGGGCTCTTCTAAACCAATATTCTGACAATTCTATTTTTCTGAAAATTTAATTTTTTTTCAAGTTTTCCAAATTAGTTTCTCATTATCTGGATTTATAAACTTTGCTCTGATAAACAGAATTTAATGACAATTTTAAAAAAAATTTTTTTTTTTTGAGTGGATACATTGACATAGTCAAATTCTAATGTAATTTTGTCTTTGTTCTTTATTCCAGCCTGAGTACACAATGCAGTGTCTCATGAAGGAAGACAAAAGCCAGAAACTGTATCAGCATCTGTGCCACCATCAGGTGGTTAGTGCTCTCCCTTTGCACGTGTGGTTCCATCAGTGTTTCGCTTCTGTTTTGCCAGAAGCATCTGTCGAAAGGTTTGTTCTTTCAATATTCAGTCAATCTGATCTACATATGCTAAGGGCCCTTTAGAAATAGGCCTGCGAAAGGTCTATAATATCTTGCTGTGTTTGGGCCCTTACAAAGTCTGGAACTAACACAGAGCATCTACAACTGTGTATCCAGAGCAGTTTTTCATAAAAAAAATATGTGTATGCGTCCAAAGCATTGGCCTCACGTTCTTCAGTGAAAACTAGTCCACCTTTCATCTTTCTTGACTTTTATCTAAATCACTTATCATCTAAAAAGTCTAGTTAGGGCAATAGCTTGCTGCTACAGCAGTACGTTTCAGGCTAGACTAAACTTCCAACAATAACCCACGCAATAGGCCTATTCTACGAGCAGGTTTATGCAATAGGCCTGTTGCCCAGGCAATTTTTAAGTAGGAACATTGAAAATTTGTTTAAAGAAAGGGAAAGAAAAATGACTTTATTGAATCCAGTATTATGCAGTTTCTATTATTCAAAAAATGTATGCCTATAATTTAAAAAAAAAAAGATTAGTTGAGTAAAAATATTTATAACTCAATTTTGAAATGAATTGTTTGAGGGGCCTAAAAATAAAATAATATTAGTTTTCTTTTCTGATTTTCTTTCATTGGGGGCGTGATGGAGTAGGAGCATATCATTTGTTAAGCCTTTGTGCTGCTTGCCAAGCTTATGTCAGTAGAAGAGACCAGTACCTACTCAATGATATTTTTAAAAACCCAGGTTTTTTAAACATATAAGCAGCAGGAGAATGAAGGCTCAACATCAAAGATTGAACAATTTTCCTGGAATGTCCATGTATCTTGTCATATGTCTCTTGATTTTTTTTTGTTTTGAAGTGATGGACGAATAAGTTCATTATGTCTTTATTCTGAAATCTCCATCAGCATATGGTAATATGATTATGACAGCCCTTCACACTTTAAATATAGTTCTAGATTTTACTTATTTTGTCTTTGGGTTGGCTAACAATTGGGCATTGGGTGTATCATTCGTTGGATATGTGAAAAAAGGGGATATCTCATAATTTGCCTTTAAATCTATATCAACATAAGATAAAAAAAAAAGCATGTCATTAATATCTTCACACATATGCATAATTATGCAAAAATAAAACAGTAGAATAATATAAGACGTATAAATCTAGTCATATGTCAGTTTCTGTCCAATTTGCTCACAATTTGGTGATTTTGTTCTGTTTTCATACCTCTTCTGAAGAGCTATTATTTTTTTAATATACTGGTATGCTTTTTTTTTACATCACACCCATAATATCACTTCCTTGCTTTTTTTTTTTTTTGCCATTGTATTTCAACTACACTGAAAAGAAAAAAAATTGTAATTATAGAGTAAAAAGTTAATATCTCTGCATGTAGTTTTTTTTTTCTTTTTTTCCCACTAGAATTTGGGATCGTGTGATTGGTGGCTCAAGTCACATCCTTGTGTTTGTTGCTGTTGCAATATTCCTGGTCCTGCGACGACCTTTACTGGCCATGCAGTCTTCTCAAGATATTGTAAATTATTTAAAAGAGGTACTGAGTGTAAATTATATGTTTTGCCAAAACATTTTGACATGTTTCTGTCGGATGTGATAGAAATGTACTTAAACAAATTCTTTTAGCTAAGACTAGGTCGTATTTATGCCATTTATCCTATAATATTTGATATCCCTATTATTTAAAGGACAGATCTTGCACATCTGATCTGATATAATTTTTACTGCCAATTATTTCTGTCTTTTGTATGCTTGTAAGACAGGAAGGCCCTCATGATAATCATAATACTATATGATAATAGTGAGATGATTTGTTTCAGATAGCTTGGAATAAAAAAATAAGTAGAATGCAAAGTGTGGCAACCAATACTCAGCTAGACCTTATTTTTTTTCTCTGAAAAGCTAAACACAAGAAACAATCAACATTTTCAAAGTCATAAGTTTTGACTCATAAGTACATTTATTTATGTGCTTGCTAATCATAATTCATAAAGAGACGATTTGAAGAATTCAATGATTGTCCCCTAAGTGTCTTTCTAAAGCAAAACTGATGTTTTAACACAAATTATATTAAATTTTTAAGAACTGAATGTTTTGTTGTTGCTCACAAACAGATCCCCGAAGATTGCGGTGACCGGATTGTGAATGAAGCCCTCAACCTGTTCCAGGAGTACGGCCTCACGTGGCCCATGAAGGAAGACTCTCCTGTCACTTGCACAGGGGACAGTGGGCGGAGCTCAGCCAAGGCTCTGACAGAGAGTGGTAGGCATTCACGCCACTCGTCAGGGGCATCATGTCGAGAAAAGGCTAAAGGGGATAGTGGACAAGTGACAATTGTTGTGGGTGGCCCTCTCCCTCTGAGCGTTGCCCGCAGGTCTCCTAGCACTGCAGGGAAGGGGAGTTGAGAATTTATGACAAATTCACTTGTTCTAGCACTTCCTTTGTAAAATGCTAATGTTGCAAATAAAGTATTAAGTTTCTTGCCTATTTTTTGGAAAGTTTATCTGATACAAGAAGAACAGAATTCTGCTGCTTCCCAAATTACAAAAGTCAAGCTTATTCTTTTTTCAGCGAGAATATTTTTTTTCAATTATTAATTGGCATTTTGTCACAGTTGATTGCTCTGTAAATCACAGTAAATATAAGTCATATTAGAGTAAATAGCACTCATACTACTATAAATATCACCCATACTACAAAGAATATCACTCATACTATGTGAAAAACTTAGTCCGTTAGTGCCATGGTTCAAACAGGTGTAGGGAAATCAAAACCATAACCATGGTGGAGTTTTTTTTCCCAAAAAACCACCAGCAAATAAGACTTTTCTTGCAAATTAAATGCATTATTTTTTGCTGGGTCATATTATGACTGCAGATTTGTATATGTGTATACATTATTACAGTTAATTTTTTATAGATCTGGGAAAAATTTGTTTTTGTGAGAGATGTCTGTGATGTGTGATGAGGGATGAAATGCAATATGTGCAGAGTAGCAGGAAAAATCCATTTTTGTGAGAGATGTCTGTGATGAGGGATGAAATGCAATATGTGCAGAGTAGCAGGAAAAATCCATTTTTGTGAGAGATGTCTGTGATGAGGGGTGAGGGATGAAATGCAATATGTGCAGAGTAGCAGCAAAAATCCATGTTTGTGAGAGATGTCTGTGACATGTGATGAGGGATGAAATGCAATATGTGCAGAATAGCAGCAAAAATCCTTTTTTGTGAGAGATGTCTGTGATGTGTGATGAGGGATGAAATGCAATATGTGCAGAGTAGCAGCAAAAATCCATGTTTGTGAGAGATGTCTGTGACGTGTGATGAGGGATGAAATGCAATATGTGCAGATTAACAGGAAAAATCCATTTTTGTGAGAGATGTCTGTGACGTGTGATGAGGGATGAAATGCAATATGTGCAGAGTAGCAGCAAAAATCCTTTTTTGTGAGAGATGTCTGTGACGTGTGATGAGGGATGAAATGCAATATGTGCAGAGTAACAGGAAAAATCCATTTTTGTGAGAGATGTCTGTGACGTGTGATGAGGGATGAATTGCAATATGTGCAGAGTAGCAGGAAAAATCTATTTTTGTGAGAGATGTCTGTGATGTGTGATGAGGGATGAAATGCAATATATGCAGAGTAGCAGCAAAAGTTGTGCTTAAAAATTTGAATAAATTTGTGCAATATTGAAGTCTTCTTTTTGTTCAGTTGTCGAGAATTTGTGTGAAAGACGAAAGTGATTTGAAAATAAATAAATAAATCTGGTTATTAAACAATAAAAAATACCAAGAAGTGCATTATGTCTTTCTTTAGAAGAGAAGTGTTCGATGTGCGAGAAGTTTTAAAAGAAGGGTTACCTCACTATTTTTGTCTCGATCTTTTTTTCTCTTAAAAAGTCTTACTTTCAGTTTGGATATTTCTGGCAACTAATGCCGTTGATTTGAACCAAAAATGGTCCAGACACTCTTAATTTTTTTTTTATTAATCTGAAACAGAGTTACTAAAATAGGGAAAAAAATCGGAAGCAACATGTGGTACAGTGTATCCATTTTAGGTAAATGTCGACTTCAAGCGAGATGACTTCTGCTGGACTCCATTTATCTTTAACTTTTCAGTGCTTAAATAAAAAGCATAACAAAGATTCAATAAAAAAAGCAAACCAACAAATTGATCAGTGATCGTTAAGTGTCTCAACCTTTACAAGTTTGCCCTTTATTTGTCAATGTGAGTTAATCTGCTTTTTACATTAGAACTCTAGGATTGTGAGATGGCATCAACAAAAATTTTCATAAAACTTAAAAGACAAACACTGAAATAAAAATTAGGAGATCATGGAGTGATATACAAAAATTATATGTACATTTTAACATAAAAATTTATATTATTAATATACATGTGTATATATATGAGCAACATTAGCTGTCCCACAAAATGGATCAATCGAGGTGTGGATCTTCTCAACAACCTGCCTTCATGCTCATGTTGCTTGGGATCATGAATCTTCGTCCACATGAACAAATTTTAAAACTGTGTAATCTATTGTGTAAATAGCATAGCAACATACACATACACTACAGAGGATGGTCTGAGCCCTTATTGGTCCAAACAGATCTTTACCTCAAGTCACATGACCAGGATGAAGGCTTGTTGGCTTAAATGAATAGAATTGTCATGCACTTTATTTATTTACCTATGAACAGAACTTTCTATTACTATAAACAGGCTGCAATGTTTCCAATTTAGTTTTCAAATTCAGTCATATCGTCATGGCTGATCCCTATCCGTGTATAGACCATTCAATTTAATTGGTCTATATGCCGACAATGACGATATGGTTCTCACTTTTGTGCAACAGCTGTATATGACGTTTATATATTTTTCTACAATATTGATGGGATAAAAAAAAGTAAAGTGGGTCCCAAGCTTAGTCCAAGCATCGCGGAACCAGGAGTAAGGTCCTGATTGATCTTGGCATATGCCATTCTGAGGTAGATCGCTATTTGCTTTCCTCGCCGCCTTTATTTTTGCAGGGTCTTAAGAGACCTAGCTACCCATTTAGTGCTGGGTGGACACAGAGGAGCAATGAAAAATAGACTTGGCCTAAGATGAAATAGGTAACATAATAATTATGTTGAGCTCATTCATTTAAGTGAAGTATAGCTTATCAGTATGCTCTGGTTAAACTTCTATCAGCATGTTCTGCTTCAATTTCACCTTCATCAGTTATTACTGTTTACATTTAAACCAGTCGATCAATTTTTGCATGTATCCGTATGAAATTGAAAAAAATCAGATACTAATTTCCACTACATAACAGACCTTCTCAAGTGCAATTTTAGTCGGTATACAATTACAACATTACTTCCCTCTAGAGTTCTATCTATTCTTCATCATCCCTAACCTGCATTGGTTGTCTGCTTCATACTATACTCTTATTTATTTTTAATATATATTAGAAAGACAGGTTATCCACACAGGAAGCCAAGACCACAAAGCTATTTTTAATAGACATGATACATGGTTAGTGATAAATGCCAGGTCTTCTTTTCTACTCATCTATGGCCAACATTTGAATTGGTCAGGTGATCGGAAGTGAAATGGGAGGAGCGCAATGCTCTCATCTCATGCAGTACCAAGAGGCTGAGTGCATTATTTTTCAGTTTGTCTCTTATTTACAGTCTGCCCACTTCTAAATGATCTCAAGTATTTTGTGAGCTTCGGGCAGGGCCCTCGTGGCTGGCTGGCCCAAACCTGTATGTTACAGGGTAAGTTTGCTAAGTATCGCACCGTTTGTTTTAGAGTCTCCATCTCTAACCAACTGCAAAACTGATCAGAAGATTCTTTTTAACATATGATCTGCGTTATCAATTGCTGAGTATCCCAAACTGAAATAAAATTACAATTGGGGTGGGGTGGGGGTTGTAATCTGTGATTATGATCTGACCAGGTTGATAATGTCCACAAGTTTGCCACACTATGTAATGCACAAGGCCACAGGAATGGCACCTGCTTGCTGCATGCATTAAAGACCTAGCACTGCATATTTCATGCCCATGCCTGGGGCACCTCATTGCCCTCTCCACACCCCGGGGCATTCAATCCGAACAATCCTCGAGAGACTTTTAAAAAAAGAAATTATTTGTGTTACCATGAGCCTACCTTTTTTTTTAAAAAACAAGGAACTATTCTCATCACTGTTTACTTCTTTGAAGAAAGCAGCAAGATAAATTAAAATCACGATGATGATGATATTGAGGCCTCTAGGAACTTGCATACTGTGCAGTAGCAAGACGAGACTTAATTAGATTGGAAGAGCCAGAACTTTTAAAAACAAAAACAAGGAAGTGGTCTTTAAACTATGGTAAATTTAGGCTGGGAGACTGATGCAGAGAAACTAGACAGAGAGAAAGAAAATTCATGATTAAAGAGAGAAAGATACAAAGAAGGATCATCATGGCTAAAGATATATGATTGTGTGTGTGTATGTTTGCATGTGTATAGACAGAGAGAGAGAGAAAGGAGGGCAGATAAAACCAGTAACACAATACAGAAGGCAATGATAACTACATGTATGTTTGAAGTCATTAATTTCTGGATTGTTTCACAAGTGAAGCTATAGAAAAAAGTGCAGCATGTAATTCTAGTTTTGGTTGTTGTTTCATTTCAACACTGGCAACTGTTTTCTTCTCCTTCACTTTATCATGAGTTTATGGTACATTCACAATATATGCATTTCAAATGCAAAATGTAAGTCTTTTTTGTTTAAAATAAAATAGAAAAGCATTTCTGGTTTACAAATTTTTTATAATATATTCATGAATATAATTTCTCATTCACTATTTTGGCCTGTTTCCTCCATTTATTCATTTTTTTAAACCGAAGAAACCTAAAATGAGGCCAAGCCTTGTAATATCTAGTCCCATTCTATTTTAACAATTTTAGTTTGGCATTTGTTTTCTTGGACTAAAACTAAAACTGAAAAAAAAAAAAAAAGACAAAGACTTAGTATTCAAAAGATAAACACACATACACAAAGACATTCATTCAAGAAATGTACATTTTGAGCCAGAGTTATAAGTGCAGTTTTTTAGTCCAATTCAGATAGTTAAAACCTTCAATCATGCATGCATATTTAAAAATTGTTACTAGAAAGAACATAAAAGAAAAAAAAAATTATGACGAGTATGCTGCCTTTTAATGGAGTGATCATTGCCATGTCTTTTGATATATTTACAATCTGTTACTGTTAGTGTGAGGACAATTTAAAAAAGTAACAACATCCTTGGCCCTATTTTCTAACAACCTGTTAGTGCTAACACAGATGATGAAAATGAACTTCAATACGCAGGTGATGAAAATGAAGTTCTATACAACCTGTTAGTGCTAATGCAAGAGGATAAAAGTAAACTTCTAAACAACCTGCCCATGCTGTTAAAAATAAACTTCTATACATCCTTTTTTGTGCTAATGCAAGAGGATAAAAGTAAACTTCTGAACAACCTGCCCATGCTGTTAAAAATAAACTTCTATACAACCTGTTAGTGCTAATGCAAGAGGATAAAAGTAAACTTCTGAACAACCTGCCCATGCTGTTAAAAATTAACTTCTATACATCCTTTTTTGTGCTAATGCAAGAGGATAAAAGTAAACTTCTAAAAAACCTGCCCATGCTGTTAAAAATAAACTTCTCTACATCCTTTTTTGTGTAATGCAAGTGATAAAAGTAAACTTCTAAACAACCTGCCCATGCTGTTAAAAATAAACTTCTATATATCCTTTTTTGTGCTGATGCAAGAGGATAAAAGTGAACTTCTATACAACCTGTTTGTACAAAAGGCAAACTTCTATACAACCTGTTTTTCTAATGTGAATGATAAAAGTAAACTTCTATGCAACTTGTTGGTGCTAAAGCAAGAAATATAAATAAGCCTCTATTCAACTAATTAATACAATTAATTAAATTAATAAAGTCTGCTGCAAGTGATAAAACTTCTATATAACCCGGTCATAAAAGTCAAAGACACCTCCATGGTGACTGTTGTTCAACTCATGCTCCTTTTGGTGAAAAATTTCAGCTTGCTGTGAAAACGATGAATTTTTCAATGCCTTTCAGTTCCACTCTGTCTGTCATTTCAACATTCAAATTCATCCTTTGAATGAAATGTAAGCTGATACATGCACTTGTTATTCAAAGTCTTGGGTTCACCATTATGGTGGTGATAATTACATGTACAAGTTTTTAGCGTTCCCTGAGAGCTGATTGTGATTGCCGACGCCTAGTGAGGATGCTTTATATCATTATGATTCAGACCTGCCAACCCCAAATTGTTCTCACAAGAATAGTCACCTCTACTCACAGGAATTTAGAAAGTCTCACAGGAATATGCCAGTATACAATTAAATGCGCATGGATAAACCGTATTACACATTAATTATATACTCGACCATAGACATTCCATACCATTTAAGTATAATATCAGAGGACAATTAATGCATTTTCGACTCTAAAGATGCAAGAAAGTATCTCCCATTAGTCCAATAATGTTACCATTTATCAAGCATTAAAGACCTGTAGGCTTAGGGCCTGGATGATGAATTTTTTTAAAGGTGCACTACAGTGTATAAAATTCAAAATCTAGCCCATTCAATAAAGGGTTACAAGAAAAAAAAAAAAAAAAGAAAAACTATGTCAGACAGGTCTATAGAATCTCAGTAAGGCTAACATTGTGACCCATTGTATATTAAATAAAAGAAAACATCGAATTTTTTTTTTTTTTTTTAAATTACAGAGATCCCCGCAAGTCATGTCGGCCTACAATGAATTCATGTCTGTGTAGGCTAAAGCCTTGACTAAAGCCTAAATTAGATCTCGAGGACCATTATCAAATTTTGATTATACATCAAGAAACAAAATTAAGAGTGTAGCAAAATTAGAAATGTCCTGGATCTTGATATTGCCTAGATCGAGAGAGAGTGAGAGAAAGAACGAAAAAAAGAAAGAAAGAGTGAGAATTACTGAGAGACACTCACAGAGTGATAAAAGAGAAACAGAGAGAGAGAGAAAAGAGAAAGTGTGAGAATTACTGAGAAACACTCACAGAGTGATAAAAGAGAAACAGAGAGAACGAGAGAGAGAGAAATAAGAAGAGAAAAAGTCAGAATTACTGCGGGACACTCAGTGATAAAAGGAGAAACAGAGAGAGAGAGAGAGAAGAGGGAGTCAGAGAGAGAGAGAGAGACTGGACAAAGAAAACATCTGAACATTGCCTAACAAAAAAAAAAAATCCACATCGACGCTAACAATAAAGAAGAGGAAAAGAACATTTTTAAAACTGAGTAATTTAAGAAAAGACTGACACCAAGACACACACACACACACAGATGGAGAGAGAGAGAGAGAGAGAATTTTAGATTGGATGGTAAGGTGGCTAGGCTTCAGTGCATTAGATATAGTTATTACTTGGTGTGCAGATCTAATAGGATTTTTCAAAGTAGATATACATGTAGCACAAAACATTTTAGCTATTATTTATAAGATAAAAGTATTATGAAAAAATGCGGTATTAAATTGGTTTTTGTAAATGTCAGGCAGTTTGTACGCACATTCCTATTCATATAGTGTCAAAACTAGACATTGCCGGAATCTCAAATTACTTTGATCTGGGGATGTCTTGAAGGTTGGGCTGCAACTCCCAAAAACCAACCTCTGATTTCTTTGAT
>BLXT01008617.1:1523146-1535235 GCA_019648995.1 Plakobranchus ocellatus | reverse complement strand
GTGGAAAAAAAATCTACAACATAAAGATGTGTTTTGTTATGATTTCTGAAGACATCAGGTAAAGGATCATAACTCATTTACTTTTAGATAAAAATATGACATACTTTTGATTTAGCCTCTACAAAGATAACTTTCAGCTATTGAAAAACAAACTACATTTTAAGATGTTATACAATATTGAAACTATTTTTTTATCAAGATCTCTTCACAAACATGAAAAGTACATCGAGCTATTTTACCTCAAATCACTGATGAATGCTACTTCATTATCAAAGTGATATTGAATGCTGAAAAAAAAATTTTGGATTTCAAAAAAATATTTCATTCAAGAATAAAATTATATATCATTACTTTTTTGCATTACCCAAGACAATCGAGACTCACCGAAATCGTTTGAGATGTAACCTGAGTATTTCTGGAGGTTTGCTGACCAACAGCTGCTTCTTTGCATCAGTTTTAACCATGAGTTGTCGAGATGAGCGCCTGCGCTTCACTAAACACATCCGTTTTAGATTTTTTAGTGGAGTAAAGTAAGACGGAAAAAAATAATGCTGTGAATTTATTGGGAGTATATAATGGCATGTCTATTGCTGTAGTGGCACACATTCCAAGATATGCATTGGACCTACTTACAACCTAGAACTTAAGTAAAATAAACTTTCATATTGTAATAATTTCAATGGATCCAAAAAATATTAACCTGAGCCGTGCCATGAAAGTTTGGTTTAAAAAGGAAAATATTAATTGTAACTAGGGAGTAAAATGCTAAAAGCTAGCTACTGTCTTTTCTTCAGTGGGCAGATGGCTGTTAACGATTACTACAGAAAATTCATATCAAAGAATATTCACTAGTCTTGATCACTCATACACTCATACTTGATTATGTGTTTTATTTGCTGAAAATTGATGAATTGACATTTCCAATAGTTTGAAATATTAATATACTACTTCTTATTTTATTGATTTATTTTTTTTAATTATGCATTCAGAAACATTTGTTTTTTACTGATGATTCAAACATAACCTAGTGTTACTACCTCGTCCAAATCAAGCAGACTCCATTACAATATTGTATTACTATTGCAAAATGTGTAATTTTATCATTAGATTGTTAATAGTAAAACTATTCAACTTTACGTACAGTTACATTTTTCACAGGAGTAAGACAGGGGCTCCAAATCTTCTACGTCTGTAAATGATGACAACATTTCTGTAAAAAATATGCAGATAAAAAAAAATGAGTCTTTCACGATCTTAGCAGTCACAAACCAGCCACAATCAACAGTACAGACATTATTTTTATTGTGTTTAACCCACTAGAGTAGACACAGTTTAATCCATAATGAGCATCAATTCTGCTTGACCAACACACTTAAAAGTAAATACATTTTTAATTGCTTTTAACTCCCAAAAATGGGCCCCGAGCTCTTCACACCTGTTCGAAGCGTAACAAGCATTATCCTCCATCAGACTAGCCAAATTTAAAAAAGACATTTTTACATCACTGAACCCACTGAAGTAAACGCTAATCACTTCACATCTTACCCGCAATAAGCATCAGTTCAACCAGACCAGCCAGAATTGACAGCAGAGACATCATTTGTATTAGCTTTAAACCCACCTGAGCAGGCTCTGAGCATTTCACATCTTACCCGCAATAAGCATCAGTTCAACCAGACCAGCCAGAATTGACAGTAGAGACATCATTTGTATTAGCTTTAAACCCACCTGAGCAGGCTCTGAGCATTTCACATTTATCCAGTAACAAAAGTCATACCACAGCTAGCAGTCAAATATTTTATCGTCCTACATAATGCAGCACCCTTTGCTTTGGCTACCCATTTTACAAATGCAAGGAGTGAGGAATATTTGCTTTGAAGTGTCTTTTTTCAAGACCACAATTCTGGCAAGCTAGGATTTGAACCCGACCAACCTTTGACCACAAGTCTGGCACTCAACCATTTAAACCACAATAAAATACTACTAAACTGAGAAAAGGCCAAATTTTTTCATGAAGTTTAAACACACACACACACAAATGTGTAAATCAGCACATATCTTATTCTGTAAAGAAGTTTTTCTTTGTGATGCTAACCAACAAGCTATGAGAAAGTAAAACTGGACCTACCTGTGATGTGACACATGTTGCGGTAGATTTGAGCACTGGTGGACTGGAATCTCCGAGGGAACTCAAGGGAAACATCTAAAAATGGCTCATAGCGACAAGAGACATTACTGCAGCGCTGACATGTCACCTTAAAAAAATCAAAGAGTCACGTTCCATACATATAACTGTGTCCTCAAAAGCTAAATATATATTAAGAAACTTATTTCAACCTTGTTTAAGAAAAAAAACTATTATGTGTAATTCCTGATGCACCTATTTAAGGAGGCACCAGATAAATCAATGTTATGGTTGTTTTTTTTTTTTTTGTTTTTTTTAGGCAATCTGGGCTCTGTCCTTTCTCTTGAACAGCCTGATTAACTATTAGAACAGTTTATAATTATGTATATATATATATATATATATATATATATATATATATATATATATATATATATATATATATATATATATATATATATATAGCTCATATATATAAACTCTCTCCCCTCACCTGGCTGACAAACTCGCCTCTAAAACTCTGATCTATGACATTCTCCAATCCTCGACACTGGGGAAGATTTTCAATTTCCTTTGACATTTTGTCCAGCAATTCACTGCAGACAAACAAAGTTGTTTTAACTTTTTTTCATTGTACTGAATGATTTGAAGCACAAAGAAAACTGGACAAAAAAAAAAAAAAACAATCACAAAAATCAGTTCTCGATACAAACATCGATTTCAACCTGAACTTTGATGCTGTGTATTTTTGTTTTTCTTTTCATCATGGTATCCATAATTTTAACATTTTTTTTTTTATTCACAAATACCAGCAAAGCCGTATTATGTGCATAAAGGAATTTATATCTTTTCTATAACAGAATTCCCACTGCTGCAAGGTTTACCCCACCCAGTCCTTACTAGCAAGGGCTTGAGCTCTGTAACTTGTGGCTAATCCAACATGGCCGAGTTGCAGTTACTAAGGCTGTCACATCAGCTTATGTTTAAACATTTCTCTATAAATCAGTTGAAAAGCTTTTCTTCTACACTAGGGACTATTTGATGACAATCTGAATCAGTAATTGCATATGCATTTACTTATCCTATTAATATTAATTAAATGATCATTTTAACTAAAATTATTTCCACAAGTGATTTCGATGACCACACAATTTGCACAAGGTATATCTCTTATTCCATAATTCTCACCACAGAAACTCCTGTGCATCATGCTGAAGGTGACCTTTGAAGGCTGGGATAGCTCGCCACACTGCCTGGAGGAAACCATGAGGGCTGACCTGAGCCCACTTTCCTGACCATAAAACTCTCAGCAAGCCATGCATCTCCTGACATAAAGATCTGGAGAAGATAATAATGCAGATAAGGGAATAAAGGCCAAACCAAAGCAGACCACGCATCCTCTGGGATCAAGGTAAGCTGACATGCATTAGGCAGATGATAAGTGTATGAAAAAACACTTGGAACAAAATTTCCAAACCAGAAAAAAAAAAGCAAGCCTCACAATGTAAATATTGTACAGAAACTAATAGGTATTGCTATTGAAAAATAAAAGCACCATTAAAATTTAGCAAAGAAAACCCTATATTTATTATCTTCATTTCTTTTTATTGATGTAACTATATTTTTTAAAGTTGATAGGACTAATGCACAGATGACTAAGAAACAATCTTTCTCTTCACGTTGCCATATAAGATCCAGACACGAGGGAGATCCAAGACTTGTCCTGTTCCCTGAGAATTTTATTAAGCTTTTTAAATGAGTGCCAGCTTATTACGAAAAAAATCTGTCAATGCTTAGATTAGGTCATAGTCTTATCGGAAGATTAAGAATGGGAACACTCCAGGGCATCAATCCACGTTACAATAGCGTATTTTTCTTGATACCCTCATGGCAGTGAACATGGGAGTGCTTTAAAAAAATCCTCTGACCTCTGGTGATTTTCCAGTGTGCAACAACAACTGAAAGAGGAGATGTACATTACCAGACACTGCTTGTGTGCTTACATGTGAGTGTCCTGATGAGGTTTGAACTTGTGTTTCGCTTGATATTTGCCTGATTTTTGTTATTATCTTCTTGTAACCTTTGCATTGAGACTATTATATAAAATAGAAAAGATCTTTAACCTCCTACTCTTACTTTGATAGGCTGTGCTCTTCATATTTTGTTTTTTTCATTTTTTGCTTGAAATAGAAGGCACAACTACCTAGAACTATTCAGGTTCTGAATATAATCATGCCTGGTAATGAAAATGATTATTTTTTCACATTATTAAAAGCACTACACAATAACATTTCATGAATGTGATTAATCCATCAAGTACAATAACCATGTACAATCGAATCTACTCACAATGCTTTCAGGGCATTAGCCTTTGCCTCCAGGATTTCATCATCTTTCCAAGTCTGCTCAGGTTTCTGATCTTGCTCAAGCCTCATCACAGATTTATCGTGCGCGGTGAGCATTGCATCAATCGGCAGATCTGCTGGGCTTTTGTCACATCCACCCCCGTTAAGACCCCCTAATTTTTTTTGCTGAGGAGGAGAGATTTTAGTGGTGCTGCTGCCGCTGCTGCTGCTGCTGCTCTTGTTGGTGCCTCCCATTTCTGTTTTTTTAGCTGCAATTCCATTTGAAAGATGCTGGAAAGAGGAAAAAAAATTAAATTAAAAAAAAAAAAATATGAGTCCACATCTGAAAGTTATTTGAATATTTGCCTTAACTAGTTTTACAGTACCGAAACAGATAAGAAAACAATTGTAATTGGACTTAGTATAAATTATTTCTGGTTTGCGAACATGTCAACAGCTCAAGAGCAATGTCTTGTGCTATCTTGTTAGTCAATTCAATGGGTGCCACCTTGAAATTTCCAAAAACCTGATGACAGGAGTCCCGAGCCGCCCAGGCTCTGGTGGGGTTTAATATCATACCCAATAATGCAAAAAATTTGAAAAACCGAATTTCCATTTTTGGGGGTTAGTAAAAACACAAATTTTGTGACAATAAAAAAAACAGAAAAAAGGCAACCATGTAATCCATAAATTCATTTTCAAAATCATACACTGCCATTATTTTATAGCTTTAATGTTCATCTCTATCGAGATCTCTACACATTGTCATGCACACCTCAAAGAAATCAATAGTGTTCAGCCTAAGCAAATTCCGCTTCCCTAACGATGAGGCGTTGGAGTTGGGCGAGCTGCCAGGGACTGGGGTACCAGTTGGAGAAAACAAACCAAACACAAGGTGGCAGAAAAATTCCCGAAAGTCCTCAAGATGCCTGGAGGGAAAAAAAGATGTCATTAAGAGCTGATTAATTATTTGGCTATCGGAAACTCCGTGATTATTCAAAAGTATTCTCAGAGTTTCAATTTATTCAATTTTTTTTTTCTACAGCTTTATGCTTATTACTATTCACGCTAGAAAATCAAGGTACAAATGAAAAAGAGATGAAAAACAAAATACTACATTTATAATTCGTGAAGCAGTCTTATGAAATGAGTTGGAGTGCAGATGCACTTGACTAACTTAAACAAAATCACTGAACGTAAGAGTGTAAAAGTGACTCATTTCTCCATATGTTGAACCTTCAACAGACATGCTCTATTATGCTATTATGCTCTCTGACAATATTATTTTTTTTTCCTTTGATTTTAGATTTCAATTAAAATTCAGGCCTTAACATCTACAATTCGTTTCATTTTGTGGGATTACTCATAATACATAAAAATAGATTAACAATATCACAATGTGTTGCCTTTGACACACAGCGAAAAGTCACCAAGCTCTTTAAAGTAACAGTGGACAGTGGGTTGACATCGCAAAACGATATAATGGTCTTAGCTGATTTTTTTTTGGGTTGTTTTTTATTAGATTTTTGCATAAAACTTTTTAACTATCGTAGGCTGATATCAAGTTTTTTGGCCCTCATCAGGCCTGCACATGAGTAGCAGGCTAAAATGCAGACCTGCACCAGAAGGTCACAACTGAATTCAGGGCAGGCATCCAAGGGCACACAATGCTTAATAGCCAACCTTTTTGTAAACTACATCATGCATCACATGGTTTTGTTATTAATTACTGTTTCAGTTTAATGCGCAAGTGCCCTTAATCTTATCTCTGTCACAGAAGAGATACTTTTGCTGTAGAACATAAAAGTATAATTGTGCGCGTCAAAACAAGACATTTTTTTACCAGATAAAATTACCAAGAAATATTTCTTGTCGTAGTAATGAAAGAGTTTTAAAAACAAAACAAAAAAAAACCAAGAAAAACAGGACAACAATTGTTGGATACCCTAAAGATTGAAGGATAGAGTTGATATAGCATGTGTTTCCAAGGTTACGAAGTCCAGTCACACCAGGTATCAAAGTGCGTTTTTTCACCAGGAAAAGGTTTGTCCTAGCGCGGGTCATCATTGTTGGTATGGCAGTTGTAGAGTTGCTCTGAAAACAATTCACAAAATAGCTCATGATTTAAATCTTGTTTAAGGCCCTTAAATGAATCATTAAATCATTAATTGCCAATGAGAGAGAGAGAGAGAGAGAGAGAGAGAGAGAGAGAGAGACACAAAGAAAAAGGGAGAAGGAGAGGGCGGGGATATATCAGTGCAAAGCTAAAGATGTATTTATGTGTGTGTGCATATATATATATATATATATATATATATATATATATATATATATATATATATATATGCAGAGAGAGAAATAGGTAGAATGAGGCAAGTTACCGAAACTCAAGTTTCAGTAAAGTAATGAGAGTGAGTTTAATTTAAAAAAAAAAAAAGTTTAAACTTGTGCACTCATTAAAGAGATACAGTTTTGCCGCATACAGTAATCGTATCCTGAGACTAGTCCTTGTGAGTCCGATGCAGCATATGAGTCAACTTTTTCCTTTAAAATGTTTTCAAACTTCTCTTTTTTTTCTATGAAAATGCTATACAAAACACCTTCAAACAAGTAAAATCTTGTCAGAATCAGGAAATTCCACTTTCAATATTCCAAGCCCACAAAATGCAGGTTTAGGCTGTATGGGCCAACAAAAATGTTTGAAATGCCACTTGCAAATGCATATTCCACTTTCAGTATTCCAATCCCACAAAATGACAATTTAGGCTGTGTGGAACAACAAAATTCTTTAAAGAGCCACTTGTACTTCATTTGGATTTTGTCTCAAGGCATACATGTAATATTTTAAAATCTATCTGCAATTCATCTCATTTCAAAAACAGCATCCAATTTTCATTTCTGCCAGGTTTCACTTATCCTCACAGATTACAACAACTGATCACAAAAGCATATACTTCTTTATTTTATATCTTTTTGTTCCTTAGCAATCTCAATTTTAGGAATTCCATGAGGAACAAATCAAGGAAATAATGCATAAGTTTTACCATTTTCTTTTTCCCACTATAGACAAAAGCCTGCCAAGCTGAAAGGACTTTTCCCAAGAGAGATTTCCTGAAACCAAAAAATTTAACATACAGAATTTTCAGAAACAAGAATCGCAATTATTCAAAAAAAAAAAATATATATATATCTGCATTTCTTGCAGATAGTATTCTTCAACAAGAAATACTTTTACCTTAATACTTCAGTCTCTATTTTTTTATTTGTTTGTTTGTTTCTTTGCTTGGATTGCTGTTCTGGATTTTGACAACATGACAACATTTGTCACATTTTATTGTGAAGCAGTGTTTCTTTCAGTGCATGTTAGGACTCTTTAAATATTAAAAATTTCAATGCAAAGATAAACCACTTGATGATTTTTTTTTTTTCGTTCCACCCTCATCTGATTTCATTTTTGAAAGTGTAACAAAAACTAGACTTAGGGTTTGTTTATTGAACGCACGTCAACTCGAGAGTTCTGGAAAGAACCAGTTTAGGGGAGTTAATTTATGCAAAGCGAAGGAGAATCCATTACGTAAACAAGTGTGACTCATGTTCTATTTTTAGCCCAGGGGTTTTTCCTAATGTCTTTTGAAGACTGCTTTTATGTTATTTTAGGATTATGATGTAATATTCTAGATCTATACTTTCGAACATTCTACGCTTGCATTTTGGGATAGATTTCCAGAAATTTGTAGAGTTTTCTTTGAAAAAGGTATAAATACCGGGAGAAGATTGGTGAAAGGAGACTCAGACACAGACTCAGACTCAGATAGAGACACAGAGATATACCAGTGTAACACAGAGAGTTCATAGAGATCACACAGAGTACGCAGAAAGCTTTTCAGAGATTATAGAGATTGCAGTAAGATCATTGTATAGCGATTACGCAGATTTTTTTTTTAGAGCTAGATCTAGTTTTCTTATCGACGGCCTATGTGAATATTGTTTGATTTGATTTCCTGCTGTTGAGTTAAATAAACTCAGTTTTTTTTTAGTTCTTCACACAATCTCCAGAGTTCCGTTATTTATCCAGCTAGGTCTATATAGATCTAAAGAACTCAACGTCCTACATCAGAGGTATTATCAACCTTTTATTTCTGGTGTATCGCGACAGAAAGTGTAAGTGAAAGATTTCTTGAACGTTTCATTGAAACAAAATAAGAATGGAGGGAACTTATCTTGCATCATCTGACTATAAAAGCTTAGGTATAAAATATTTTAAATGAACCTGTGAAGGGAAAGAATGGAATTCAACTTATTTCATTTCCCTTGTTTGTGGGTTTCATTTTCAAACTTCCAAGTGGGTTAGGGGTTTCAACAGTCAAACATCATCAAAAGTCAACTATGCAGATGCCACAATTTTAAAATGCAATAAATGAGCTTATACCAAAATTTATCAAGACCAGTATAGATTTTGTTATTATTATACATGTCAGACATGATTACATTGCTAGGGGAATTTCAGAGGACTCTGGTATGATTTTTAGCTTCAGCAAGTTTTGGTAGTAGAAATAGAGAAGAGCTGCCGAAACCTTTCCTCATTTTGAATTGATCCAGCTATTTTTGTTTTCAAATTTGACACAGCATTCCCAGCAATTTAAAAATAAAAGATTTTAAAGTCAATGAAGGATGCTTCAAAAGTTCACCCAAAGCCGTATGTCTACTCATATTGTCTAAAATTAATACCAGTGACCATATTTGTAAACAATTTTTTTTATTTCTATGTCACATTATTTGAAGCAAATGGAGAATCTTTTTTTTTACCGAAATGAATCTGATAAGAACATGAGTACAATATTTTAGAGTGGATTAAATGTTCTTAAAATCAACGTGAAAAAAAAAATACATATTGAAACAATGGCGACAATACCATGGAGCCTTACCTGTGGTGGCATATAGCCGTAATAAGTCTGTCATTTTCATCTGCTTGGGTCCTGAAAAAGTTTGAAGAATTAAAACCTTGAGAAATGTTTTTTATTTCATATGTCACATGGTGATCCAAACTTTGCTATTAAAGTATGAATAACGATTATTTGAAAAAGAAAAAAAAATCTAGATCATGTAAGCTTGCTTTCATTACAACAGAAATGTGGTAACTGGACTTTTGCACTATTTAATGTTAGTTCATTTTCTTCCTTTCATTTACATCATCTAGCTGTCAGCATGGGAGAGTTCTATTTTTATATATATGTATATATATATATATATATATATATATATATATATATATATATATATATATATATATAACCTTTCCACAACAAGGTGATCTCAAGCTTACAAGCCCTCTGTCAGACCAGGGCCATCATCATTTATAACAGGTGCCCGAATGTCAAAAGCATCAAGAAAGGATGCTGAAGAAAATTCATAGATCTAGAGCTAGGTTTGTGCTATGTTCTTTGTCTGATTCATTTTAGTTTTACTCATCTGAGCCATTTCTACAATCTCCGTCAATAAAAAAATCACTAATTCAAACAAATGTCTAACTTCATTACATGACAACAATTTTGCAAATCACTTGTTTGTCAGTTGTCTGATTCAGAAGTCTATCAATGCAATAACAATTATTCTTATCCCTCTTTACTATTTTCATGTCCTTAATTAAGGAATAAAAAGGAATGCAAAACATTCACAGTGTGAGTTTTATTAAAATCTCAATGGAGACATATGGAGAATCATCATCATCATCAAGTGCCTTGCTTGTAAGCGTTGGCGATCATGTCCCTCCACAAATCCCTATCTTTGATGGAGGCCAGTATTTCTGACACTTTTCCTGGTCCAAGCTATGTGGCCAGTCCATCCATTATCTTCTCCCTTTGTCTTCCTCTGCTTCTTTTTCCTTCAAACTTTCCTGTTGTTACCAAATATTCCAGTTTTCCTCTTCTAATCACGTGGCCCAGAAAGGTGGCTTGACGTTTCCTTATAGTTCTGACCAGTGATCTTCTTTTATTAGCTTCATTCAGAACTCTCTCATTTGTTTTCTTTGCGGTCCAAGGTATCCGGAGCATTCTTCTAAGGAACCACATTTCTGTTGCTTCTAGTTTGTTTTGAATTTGCTTTGAGATTGTCCATGCTTCGCATCCATACATTAGAACAGGTTCTGTGTAGCAATGGAGGGCTCTTTTCCTCGTTTCGATGGAAATGTGTTTATTTGTCAGGATTGTTTTCATCTTTTGAAAGTTGATCTTTGCCTGAGCAGTTCTTGCTGATATTTCTCTGTTTGTTTTGCCATCGTTTGAAATTATTGTTCCTAGATATTTGAACTTTTCTGTTTGTTTGAGTTTTACTTTGTTGATGAATATATCACATTTTGGGGATTCTTGTTTGCGACTGATTACCATCACTTCTGTCTTTTTACTGTTCAGTTCTAACCCTTTCTTTCTGCTTTCTTCTTCAACGATATTTAGAAGTTTTTGCAGGTCTTCATTTGTTTTCAGCTATTAGCACTGTGTCGTCAGCATATCTTAAGTTGTTTATGTTCTGCCCGCCCACCTTAATTCCTGGGTGATTCTCCAAATTTCGCATGATTATCTCACTGTAGAGGGAGAAGAGATCTGGGGAGAGAACACAGCCTTGCCTAACGCCTCGTTTTATATCCTGAAATGTGCTGGTTTTGTTTTCGATTCTCATAGCTGCAGTTTGTTCCCAGTACATGGTTTTTATTATTCTTAAGTCTTTTCCATCAATGTTAAGTTGTTTCAATTGCGTTATTATCTCATCGTGGCGTACTCTGTCAAAAGCTTTGGTGTAATCAATGAAACACAGATATACATCTTTTTGTACTTCTAGGGCACGTTCAATTAAGGTTCGCAGAATATATATTGCATTTGATGTTCCTTTATCTTCTACAAATCCGCAATGTTCTTCTGTTATTTCCGGTTTCATTTTGTTCCTTATTCTCAGCATTATGATCTTTAGCAGTATTTTGGTGATGTGACTCATGAGGCTGATTGTTCTGTGTAATTCACATTCTGTTGCACCTGGCTTCTTTGGCAATGCAATGAATATAGACTTGGATAAGTCTGTTGGAATCTGCCCTGTGTCATAAATTTCGTTCAGAAGATGTGTGACTTTTCCAATTCCAAAATCTTCAAGGGCCTCTATTAATTCTTCTGAAATGTTGTCTGGGCCTGTTGCTTTTCCATGTTTCATCTTCTTTATAGCTGTTTCTACTTCTTCCTTCATGATAGGGGGGCCTGCAAAATTATTCTTCATGATGTTGTGATCCTTTCTGTCATCTTTAAAGAGTTCTCTTATGTATTCTGCCCACCTCTCTAAGATTTTTTCTTTATCGATTATGATATCACCATTCATTGCTTTTATACACCCAGTTGATAAGAATGTTCTCTTTCCTGAGATTTCCTAATGTTTCTGTACATTGTTTGTGGTGCATGTTTTCGCTGCTGCTCTATCTCTTTGCATTTCTCATTGATCCAGTTCTCTTTTGACATATTGCATTTTTCTTGCACTTATTTGTGTATTTGCTCATATTTTTCTTTATAGCCCTTAGCACATCTCCTTTCCTCCATCAAGTTTAAGATTTCTTCTGTCATCCATTTTTGCTTTGCCTTTCTTTT
>BLXT01008617.1:1399568-1410038 GCA_019648995.1 Plakobranchus ocellatus | reverse complement strand
ATTTTTGGCATTGAGAAAATTAGTTCAATTATTCAGTGATAATCATACACACACACACACACACACACACATATATATATATATATATATATTTATATATATATATATACACACACACACACACACACACATACATACACTATATCCTAGTAGATAACTGAATGGCACCGTATAACTTGAATATTGGATCATATAATGGTATATGACATCATTTGGGAGTGAGCTTTGCACACTAAGTAAGGCAGAGGAAATGGGAAGCAGTAGAGATGTGAGTTTATCGGAAGGATGATGAGGAAAGAAGTGAGGGGTTTCGGGAAAAAAAAACAAAACAACTAAACTTGAGCAATTATTAATGAAAACCATAAGTCGGAGGCAACAAATGTCCTATGAAGATAATCGCCAATGTATGTTATAGGGGATGGTAGAGTGAGGAAATGCACCCCTGTGTTAATGTGTTAATGGAATGAACACTCTCTGCTCTTTTCATCTATAATGGAACTAAGCTCAAACGTGTATTTTTCTTGGGTGTCAATGAAATGCACAAAAATATAGATATCTTACTATAGATCATGCCATTTTATGTGAGCACATTTTAAAATACCGAAGTTGTTTAACGGCTTTACAAAACAACATTTTATAACCATATTTAAACCCTATTAAACAGGCAAAATAAAATCTGCAGGTAGATATTATAATAATAATAATGTTCCGGAACTTTGTACACCGCAAGACTAAGCTAAAGGGGAAAGAACAGCATTAAATGTTTGGTGCGCAACTTTTGTTTTCTTGAGAATATCTTTAAGTGAAATAATGGAAATAAGCAATGGGTTTGGCGAGTATCTATTAATTAGAGAGAATATATTTATGAGGTTTACAACCTTGGGTCATTCCATGCAGTTACACACCTATATATACGCTCGCACCTCCATATGGCTCTCTCTCTCTCTCTCTCTCTCTCTCTCACACACACACACACACACACACATATTTAGTGATAGACTTCAGCTTTAATTGACATCTCATGCCTATCCTACATTCTAGTTTATATTGATTATTACCGTGTTTGAAGCAGGAGCAGTAGAGCAGTCGGCTACCAAGTCAGAGGTCCGGGGTTCGAATCCCAGTCCGGGCCAAGTCAGTTTTTCAATGCTCCTCTGTGTCCACCCAGCACTAAATGGGTAGCTAGGTCTCTTAACACTTGATGAAAGTAAAGGCGGCGAGGAAAGCAATGGCAAACTACCTCATAATGCTGTATGCCAAGAACAATCAGGACCCTACTCCCGATTCCCCGACGCTTGGATTAAGCGTGGGACCCACTTTACTTTACTTACAGTATTTGAAAAATGTATAAGCATAATTAATTAGCTCTCTGCTTTATTGGAATGTAATAAAATTGTTTAGTTTCTTTATACATTAGGGAATCAATTGAATCTACTTTGGTCGGGTAAGTCATGAAACTGCCTTTAAGCTACATTAACAGCATAATTTAAATACGCTGTGAAACCCGGGGCGCGAATACACTCTTATTCAATGATAGTGTGGATGACATAGAACGTTTCCGGAGAAGGCTAATCTGTCATATGTAAATATATCGATTTTTTTTCCAAAGAACGCTTTTTTTTTTTTTTGTTTTCTAAAAAATACAAAGGTGAAAAAAGTATATGGTCGCTTTTAAGGAGAAGTGGGCTAACCCACTTTTTTTTGGGAAAATCCAGAAAACAACATAGGTATGAAAAACGGGAATTCCCCTACCTGTGAGCGAGGTTTCGTCCCAATGGCACTGTAAACTATTCCGTTATTAAAGAAAACCTTCTTGTCTTTGTAGGAAAACAGACTCTCTGAAGTTCACAAGCGGGCGAACCCAAATAAAATGGCTGGCTTAGCCCATTTTATCAACAAGAAAAAAAAAAGAGTTCCATGAGACTCCAGGTGTAGAAACAACGGGGCCAGGCCACATGTTTTTACTGTTAAACAACGCGGGCAAACCCACACTTTACTGTTTTATAACTTAGTCAATAAATTAGCCAGAAAAACATATGCATTCAATAGAATATAACACAGACTAGCTTTGTTCCAAATTTCACCTTAAGGGACCTCAAAATAAGACAGAAGGAGACGATTTAAAGAGTCCCAAATCTTTAGAGGCAATTTTCTCTAAACGACAAATTTCAGGATAGCCTACTTCTTCCTTAAAAGCGACCATATATACCCGGTATTGTATTTCCTGAATACATCTTTTCTATCTTCTCTAATATTTGCAATGGTTTTTTTTCTTCTTCTTTCCTTCCAGCTTCAAGTGCAATAGGAGACATGCAACGAATGAGAGATGCATATCCTTTTCATCAGCAAACTCAAACGTAAACTCGTGTGGAACAGTGGACTATTGGATGCCTTTTGAGGTTCTTTAGTTACGAGAGAGGGGTTCAAGAAGTCTTTTGTCTAAATATCATAAATGTAGTAAAAGAGTGCAAGCACCAACTCAAACTTACAAAAACAAATGAAACAACACAGAGTATACGTAACATCGTTTCGCCCTTAAGGCTTTATGAAGTTCAAAAATTGCACTCTTTTATCATGTTTATTTCATTTCCTTCAACCACCATCACATCTTCAGGATCCTTAAACTTATTCATCTGTTTCTGGGAGTGCGGCATTTGTATACCTTTTTTTACGTCTAAATATCAAAGAAGGAATATAGAGCTTCGTAACTTTCCACTCAAGCTTTTATGTTTTTCTCGTCATAGTCACCGTACAAGTGACACACATTTCTGCCCTCTCTTTGATTGAGGAGTGGGACTAGTTTTTCCCATTTCCCCCCTAGTCAGTCACGAAAATACCTTCATAAAACCCCAAAACATGACAGCATGACTTGTATACTTGCCGATATGATACCTTTGCTTTTGGTTTTTGTTCAGTATGGGAAAAGATGGGGGTTTTCCATTGCATGTGTGACATTTTGATTCTGGATCCAAATAGTAAATCTATGTTTCATCCATAGCCACTACCTCTTTAAAGAACTGTGTTATTGGACTCTCCTCCATATTGCAGAAAAAAAACACGGCTATATGACTTTCCACTAGACTATATTGATATACCCTTGCTTTTTTTTTTGTTGTCGACTAAGTATAAAGATGGGGGTTTTCCATTGTATGTGTGACATTTTGATCCTGGATCCAAATGATAAATCTATGTCTCGTCCATGGCCACATCTCCCTCTTGAAAGAACTGTGTGTTATTGGACTCACATTCGTAATACTAAACACGGCAATATGACTTTCCACTAGACAATTTGATATCTTTGCTTTTTTTTTTCTTTTTGGTCGAGTAAGGGAAAAAATGGGGGGTTTTTGATTGAAGAAGAGAAGGAGAAGGAGGAGGGATTAAAAATTTAAAAAAAAAAAGATATAAAAACTGCACCTTAACCGAGCGTCACGTGGTTGATGGAGCTGTTCCAGTCTGCCGCCTCGCCGGACGAGGACACGCTAGAGGAGACCAGGGTGGTGAGCCTCATGAAGAAAATCAACACCACCATCACCACGTCGGTCATCTGTCAGAAGCTCAAGGTACGTGCCTCAGCTTGACCATGCGTAACTTTATTAAGTCCCAATAAACTTGAAAATAACGCAAAATTTGCATCTATCGTCAGATTTCAATAATTTTTTTTTTTTGTGTGTGTGTGTATGAAGTTAATGTTTGCCAGAGATATTTTCATTTAAGCCAGTTTGAGAGCTCTAAAGTTCATTTGAAATTTTCTCTTGTGGTACCGACCCATTGTCGTGTGTCCTGCCAGCGCGGCGAAATAACGCCCACTGGAATCTCAATAATAAGCATACAGACCATTCTGTTACGGGGGTAAGGAAATAATTGAAATATTCAGAATGTATTTTTGCGAACAAAAAAAGAAATTCAGTGGTTCCATCCTAACTATCACGGCCTCCTCTAGATAGTCCAGTTTTCCCCCGCGCTGCTCGCTCTTGACCATGAAGCTTGTCAGGGCCAAACCTCGCGCTAATGATTTCGATGGCAGGCACATCAAACCTGTGAAATCCATACCAACAAAGAAGCCACTCCAGAGTTTCGATAGCCTGAGATCACCTCGTTGTGGACTGGCTATACACAAAAACACTAAACTTCCATTGATATTCGAGATAATTTTTATACACAGAAACCATCGCGTATCGCTGGTTCACGAAATTTCAATGGTGCAGTACTCCCGATGTGCGTGAAAGATCTGGAAGGCTTGGGCTTTTCTTGCAGTACGAACCGTATCCTTAAACTCCGTGGGTTCCAAAAAGCCGCTGTTGGCCACTAGGCCATGAAACGGCGAGAATCTGCTGTTAAGCTAGCTCTGGCATGATGATAAATTAATTAGCTAATAATTCTGGCTGCAGAGAGGGAAAAGGTTTAACTTTGGCTAATCCAGTGTGGCATTTATTGTTAGGTTTGAATGGTTAAGATCAGGAGAATATGTTCAAGTCTGATATATAGAAAAGATGTGCTTAAGAGAGCTCTTAACCCTCAGCTTTATTAACTAGTTAAACGTACTTTTTTTTTCGGGCCTTTTTTTTTTTTCTTCTTCCTTAATTTAATTTTCCTACACTGGTATTACAATATAAATGATAAAGATAGTCCTGGTGCTTTTTCCAGCTTTCTGTAGCGTATCCCCCTGTTGACGATTTTCCTTTCGTTCAAACACAAAAGTGCGAGCTTAGTTTGTATAATATAATGTAGACAGCAATAATAATAAAGATTTTCTTATGAGTATTACCTAGTTCAATGGTGAACATTAAGAGAAAGCCTGGGACCTCCCTGCAGACACGTTTGCAATGGAAGAAAATGAGCTCTTGCCTGACTGATTTGATGTGAAACCAAATTCTGTTAATATAACCAGCTCTTTTAATGAAGGAAACATACTTTTTTTTTTTTTTTTATTACCAAGCAAAAGCTGATTTTTAATTTTTACACAGTTTCCAAAAATAAAAAGAGGAAAACCTTTCCGGACTCTCACACTGCCATTTCTCTCTTAAGCACATCTTTTCCATATATCAGACTTGAACATATTCTCCAGATCTTAACCATTCAAACCTAACAATAAATGCCACACCGGATTAGCAAAAGTTAAACCTTTTCCCTCTCTGCTTACGACACTTCTATAGTAAAAAAACCTAGAGAAACGATGGATGTAAAATATCCTAGAGGCACTCAGAGGTCGATTGCCTACTGTTAGCAAGGTTCAGATATCAGTGGACGCATCTCTCTTGTTGGTAAACGAGCGATAAAACAAAGTTTAAAAAAAAAATTAATGCTTTTAAACAGTAGTAAGGAAGGGAGTAGGTAAGTATTTACTGACAAACTGATACGTTGGATAGTTTACTCAATTTCAATCTCGTCTTGAATTTGAAATCGTACAATTGGCCCCACTTTCTCTTGGTTATAGTTACAAGTACGTGGCAATCCTCTTGTATGTCTGGTACCCAATTCCTTTCTTCACCTGAATAACGAGCACAAAAATAGGCCTCAGCTGAGCTTGGATTCTGAACATCCTTTTCTTATCTTGAGGATGGCCAGCCAGCTAACCATTGCAAAACAACAACAACAACAAAAAAAAACAACCCATAAAAACCCGCTATCATTTTTGCAAAATCCTTCATAAATAAGCAAACTTGAGTGATTGTGTGAGTGTTGATAATGATCAACATTGATAGCCATGGTACCGTCACGTACCGGATGCTAGACCGAACGTTTTTTTGTCTGAATCGTGTGGTCTCAGCGTCTTTCTAGTTCCGATAGATAAACTGTTTGACAGATTTCTGTGGGAGGTTTGTTGTTGTTGTTGTTGTTGTTGTTGTTGTTGTTGTTGTTGTTGTTGTTGTTGTGCGTTTTGCTCCTTTCTGTTTTTTATTTATTTATTTATTTTTTACGGAAGGAAGTATAGTTGATTCCACTCATGGTAAGTTTGCCTTTCCTTAGATTTGATTGCATCGATGATAAACTCATTAACATATCGACAGTCGTTTGAAAACCCATTTCCATAAGGGGGAGGGGGGTAGGGGAGAAGAAAGAGGAAATATAATTTTTTTTTTTCGCATTGTAACATAACTCACGTTAACTGTTGATGTAACATCAAACTGTAATCGCTTGAATATTTACGACTTTCTTTAGAAAATTCCTGCGCGAGAAAAGACGAGAGATCTTGTCGTCGCTCTAGTTTTGGAAGTTTTCTCAAGGTTATACAATCAAATGGTCTTTTTTTTTTTTAACGGGTATCGGGGTTAATGTTTCCACGACTTTTTCGGCCGTCTCGGTGTGTCTGCATTATTTTACTATATTTAAGGTTAAGGTTTCAAGGATTTCCATCATTCTCTCAGTGTGTCTGTATTCCTTGCAGCACAAAGGTTAAAGTAACCATGACTGTTCATCATCATATCAATGAGTCTGTATTACTTTACAGCACAGGGGTTGAAGTTACCAAGATTATTTATCATCATCTCATTGTCTGTATTACGTTACAGCACAGGGGTTAAAGTTTCCATGATTGTTCATCATGATCTCAGTGAGTCTGAAATCCTTCACAGCACTCAGGCGTTAAAGTTTCAATGATTGTCCATCATGATCTCAGTGAGTCTGAATTTCTTCACAGCACACAGGCGTTAAAATTACTATGATTGTCTCTTATCCCCCAAGTTTAAGCCTCAGTATGTCTGCCCCCCCATCTTGTTCTGGGCGTAGGTGGCACAGTGGATAGCGAATCCACCCTGAGATCTGCAGGGACCCTTCTGTCGCCACCAGCACCCTAGCGTGACGGAGGGCCTAAAAAGCTTGAGACCACCTTGTTGTGGACTGTTTATATATACAAAAACCAAACCCTCTTCTGTCCCCAGGAGCTGGAGATGAAGCGAGCAGACGGCAAGCGCGGTCGCCTGAGCAGTGATGAGTTTATATCTCTGTTTAAAGAGATTTCAACCCGCCCAGAGATCTACTTCCTCCTGGTCAGGTAAGAAGGCTCGGACCCTGGGCAGTAATCATAGATTTTCTTCAAGGTTTTATCATCTTTGGTTCACTCCTTAGGATTTGCGATTTTCTTTAAAAAAAAAAAAAATTATTATATATATAAAACCATGTTAAATAAGGCTTTTGTTGAAAATCGTCTTAATAGGCATATTTTTATAGAAACTAGAAGCTTAACTCTGCGTGCAAGTGTACAGGGTAGTTGTCAGGGCTCGTTCAAATCTTGGTAATATAATGTGCTTAAAAACCTTCCTAATGTGTCTGCTTTATCTCATCAAATTATTACCACTTCCGAACCCCTTATCCTCTTCCTGCAGATTTTGTCTCATTCCGAGAGAGAGAGAGAGAGAGAGAGAGAGAGAGAGAGAGAGAGAGAGAGAGAAAGAGAGAGAGAGAGAGAGAGTGAGAGTGAGA
Organism: Plakobranchus ocellatus; assembly: GCA_019648995.1. Lineage (NCBI taxonomy): Eukaryota > Metazoa > Mollusca > Gastropoda > Plakobranchidae > Plakobranchus > Plakobranchus ocellatus. Next base: position 1,402,616 of record BLXT01008617.1, on the reverse strand, counting down.
GAGAGAAAGAGGGGAGGGGGTGAACGGAAGCCTAATCGAAATAAAAATCAAACAAAAATCAAATGGATGCATTACTAGATTGATACCAAATAGTGCCTTTTGTGAAAACATGTACTGGAAGAGTTAAAATGAGAGATTAAACGCATAACCTCAAATATAGTTTTCATATCATAACTTATTGCACATCGGAAAACTACATCATCGTCATCATAATCATAATCATCATCATCATCATCATCATCATCATCATCACCACCACCACCACCACCAGAACCACTATTACCATAATCATCGGCATCATCATCATCATCATCATCATCATCATCATCATCATCACCACCACCACCACCATTACCATCATCATCGGCATCATCATCATCATCATCATCATTACCACCACTTATTATGAACAGATATGATAAAACCTACTTGGCGCACAAATATATTGGCCGTGGCGCAGCTGACGATAACGACAATGGTGATGATGAGAAGGATGATGATGAAAGAAACAGCGAAAACAACCAGAAGTCTAGCAAAAGTAATAGCGGCACGCCAGCAGGTCCAAATTTCACAGGATGAGTACACTACAGTTACTACTTGCGGGAAAGCCCCGTCTCTATAGCCTGGCGACAAGTGAGGCAGTAGAACCTATCGATTTCTGACTGTTCCAGGTTAAACGACCCTCCATCTGCCTCCGGAGGCCGCAGTAATGGTGCGTAAATCCGGTCTTCTGTCAGTGTCACAAGGAACACTTTACTTCCCCTTCTCTTTTGCACTGGCCGCGTTTAATCGTTTTATTTCCCTGCAGAATGTAATTGAAGATGGACGGAGATTTTACGATCCCATTCACTATAATTAGGCTTCAAATTGACTGTTTATGAGGGGATTGTCGATCTTTCCATCATCGTCATTGTCGTCCCCTTCCTCCTCTTCCTCCTTCTCCCACTTTGCGCCATCATCATCTTTCATCATTATCATAATATCGTTATCGTAATACCAATACCATAGCCGGGAATCGCCATTATCGTTATTGTCGTCATCTTTATCAACAAGGAGATCGTCAGCAGCTACAACTATAACAAGAACAAGGAGCACAAGGACATAGCGAGAGGAACGACGGTAGGAAGCAAGTTGTTTCAACCAGTGGAAGAATGTGTTCAGACCTACTAATATAGATAGCAACACGTGGCGATCATAGGATTAATATTGAGGGGGGGAAAAGTGGGAAGTGCAACTCAAAATAAACTAGTTTTTGTTTTTTCTACCCGAAATGTGAATAGATATTTAGTACTTTTGCTCAAAGCAATTCTTTCCTCTCCGTTGAAAGTAAATTATAGAATCTTAAAATCAATTCAATCGTTATTACTTCAACAGGTACCTACCTTCCTTTGAAATTTAATTGTTTAAAAATCAGAGCCAAAAGCTCATCTCCCCCACTTTTCTAGGCTAGGATGAATAAGACTCGTTTTACCATCTCTTGAAATCTTCCCTGCCTTAACATTTTCCAATGGAAAGTAAACTTTGGAGGGAGGAGAGGGATCTTTAACGGGTTGGCTGGTGAAAGCGGGTGGTTTAAAAGTGAACGTAGACTTGAGAAGAATAAAAGGTAACCCGTCTAGACGTGTTGAAATGTGGCAAAAGTAAAGCCCACATCTCTTTCCTCTGAACCTCCGAATCAATAGTTTCATATTCCACATATCAAACCATCGCCCTCACCAGAGAGGAGATTTTTAACTTCACGTCCCCAGAGGTCTTTGATGGCTGCTTATCGGGGAAATGAAGTCTATGAAGACTCGCTTGATGCAACCTAATCCGATAGACTGTGTGAGGAACTTTCTGCTTTGAAAGTTCACCCTCGCATTAGGGCCTTGTTCAGAGAGAAATTTATAAAGGAGATGAAGAAAATGTGTGAGTGCGAAGAGTAGTACAGTAAATTGAGGTGATGAAACGGCGACGAGGATAAGTGTTATCATCTCATCAACACTATCATCATTGCTGTCTTTCTCGGTGTCGACGTTCTCGTCGTCACCTCCTTCCTTCCTTCCTCTATTTCTTATTCTCCTCCTCCTCCTTTTCATCATCATCATCGCATCAACACCACCATCACTGCTGTCTTTGTCATTGTCGACGTCCTCGTCGCCCACTTCCTTCCTTCGTTCGTTCGTTCCTTCCTTCCTTCTCCTCCTCCTCCTCCTCCTCCTCCTCCTTCTTCTTCTTCTTCTTCTTCTTCGTCTTCTTATCTTCCTCCTCCTCTCCTCCTTTTCATCATCATAATCATTATCGCTTCAACACTATCATCATTGCTGTCGTTGTCAGTGTAAACGTCCTCGTCGTCCATCTCCTTCTCTCCTCTTTTTCTCCTCTTCCTCCTCCTCTTCTCCTTTTCATCATAATCATTATCGCATCAACACTATCATCATCGCTGTCTTTGTCAGTGTTGACGTCCTCGTCGTCCACCTCCTTCCTTCCTCTTTTTCTCCTCCTCCTCCTCCTCCTCTTCCTGGTCATTCTCATCATCGTAGTCATCAAATTTATCTCAATAATTCTTCGCTCCCTCGAATATCGCGACTGAACTGTATCATTTATTCAAGGATTAAATGTTTCCTTACTCCTCATCCCTCTCCTTTTTTGTGTAGCGAACAAATCTATCCTCTGTTTTAAAAAAAAAATATTTCAACTTCTTCACCTAGAGAACACCATAGCATTGTAACCTGCAGTGTCTAACCCAATCACTCGCAAAGCAACGCGACCTATGAGAATTTTAAACAAGTTTGTGGAAGCTCTCCGCTTGAATAAGCCAATCCATTATGATCTATCATTGCCAGGAAGAAGGGGGAGAGCGGGAAAGGTGGAGGGGGAGGGGAAAGTTTGTTCAGGCTTTAATATTTGCTCGCTGACCACTTAGCTTCCTCCAGACTTTCTCTCCACACGGGCAGATCTGACCCATAGCCGCAGGAACTACGGGAGCTGCTGACAAGAAGCAAACTTTTAAAGCCGAAAATAGCAAAACAAGCCCAGCAGAGTGAAAAGTGTCGCAGGTATTTTCAG
>BLXT01008617.1:1286169-1307687 GCA_019648995.1 Plakobranchus ocellatus | reverse complement strand
CGCACAGTAACTGCGACATCAGTCTGTCAAGTTAGCCATGACATGTCGCGTCGCTTCCAGTGTGGGCCTACGCTTATTGTGCGCTACCCATCGACAAGTTAGCCTGATAATTTGCGTAACAAGACTGGCCTCGTGGTTAGCGTGGCAACGGTCTGTAGAATTATGCGTGGTCACGTAATGGCATCCCCCTTTCCGTTTCCCTTATCCAACAGAGTCACTGATGTAAGACTAGGCTGTAAAACACAAAGAATAGCTTCGACGCTTCGACAAGCAGCCGACTTGGTGTTCACTCGCACCAAAGAAAGAGAGTATTTCAAAACATATATTGTTGGACACGTGAACAGCTGCCTCCTGTGTGGGCCTACGCTTACTGTGCGCTACTCACCGACAAGTTTGCCTGATAATTTGTGTAAAAAGACTGGCCTCGTGTTTCAGGTGGCAACGGTCAGCAGAATTATGCGTGGTCACGTAATGGCACCCTCCTTTCTCTTACCCAACAGAGCCAATGACGTAAAACCAGGCTGTAAAACACAAATGAAAGCTCCAACGCTTCGACAAGTAGTCGACTTGGTGTGCACTCGTACCAAAGAAAGAGAGCTTTTCAAAACATGTATTGTTGGACACGTGAACAGCTGCCTCCAGTGTGGGCCTACGCTAAGAAAGAGCAATCATATAAAGCGTGAAACGTTTTAGTAGGGTACGCGCGTCCTATGCCTACTTTGTCTACTCTCAAGTACTAACGTGCATTATTTAAAGAACGAGTTGTAAAAGATGGCTAAGATCTATATAAAAAAAAATAAATTTAAGAAATGGATTTATCATCTGTAAGGATAAGTTTATCACTCCTGTAGTTATGTGTACATCTAAGCACATGCATATCTTTTTTTCTTTTATTCTAAACATTTACATATGGATGTAAAGAAAATAAAATTCATAAAATATGTGGATAATTTTAATTATTAAAAATTATTATCAATTAAAATGATACAGTTATAGTAGCAAAATCTGGTGAACAACTTAAAAAAAACTTTTAGATACTGTTGTTTTAGATAGCGAATGAATTGGCTTGTTTTTTTAATGGGAAAAATACGGAATTATGGCTATCTCAAAGAAATCTTTAAAACCCAAATGCAATTTCGTAAGCATATGTGAAATATCAAACAAGTTACAAAATTCAAACATCATGGCTACCCGATAACACCAGATGGTAAATGTACAAGGGAAATAATTTTTTTAAGCCATGGCCGCAGTAACATTCCAAAAAGTGAAACACAAGGGTAATGAAAACATATGTATGCTCAGTACTATATAGTAGTGCGTGTTAGGCAATAAATAAGTAGATAACTGGAAGCAGCAGGGGTGTGGTTTATAAAAAAAATGATGAGAATATTATGGACGGAAAAATGTGCAATGAATCGTTATTGAAGGAAGCTTAAATTGAGTAATCATAAATTAAAACCATAAGACAAAGGCAACGACAATTTTTGGGACACAATTGCCGACTCAAAGGTTTAGAAAATCTAGTAATCGCGGGAAAGATTGAAGGCAAACGCAGTAGAGGAAGTCAGAGCATAACTTTTATTGAAAGTTTTAATTCATGATCAATGGTGATGGTTGTAACAACAACTTTATAGGGTTAACTGAGAACAGACTTGAATAGAGGAACAATATGATGGCCAATTTTTTTGTTTTTGTTTTTTTTGACGACGCACCCACAGAAGAAGTAAAATAAAATTGAACAAAATTTGTTATAGAAAACAGTTTTCATGGAGTCACATTTTCCTGCTCCCGATTCTGTTATGGATAATTTTACCAGAGTCTCTTTCATACATCATGAAGTGCAGTATTAAAAAAAAAAAAAAAATCAATTATCCACCTCCATCATGGGTTCAAACTTCGAGCCGCTTCTCGACCCTCCACATCACTATTTTACATTACATTCTATCCAAGGACTCTTTTGCCTTTTTACAAAATAGAGAGTACCGCATTGGGTTTGTTTACTTCCTGTTGAACCTAAACTAACCCTTTTCAGTGCACCAACAGTCGAGCACGTTGGTCACTTCACAGCAGACAACAAGTAGTAACATAGATCTAGATATAGATCTAGATCTAGATACTTCGTCGATCAAGAACTGGAAAAAAAATTTGGAGAGGATACGTTGGATCTATTGCTAGACCTATATCAAGAGATCTTATTTGAATTTTAAATGTTGATTTGACAACATGTCTCTTTTAGCCGAAGGAAAAAAGAAATTAAAGTATGGGCTGGATCCTCAAAATACACATTGGAGTAGAGGTAAGCTGCGGCAATACAGGGACAATCAGGGGACAGGTCCAACAACTTCTAGATCTAGATCTAGCTTCATTACCGTCGGGCCTGTTCCCAGATTATCCATTTGCCTGTGTACCTGGGCGATGTCTATCAGTTGATGGATGCAGCACATCATGGGTGTATTCCACCTTTCTCAATGCTTGTCCGAAGCCAAGTTGAAAAGATGTGTTGTCTTAGTTACCTTTTCATGTTCTTTGGATCTCTTCGGTCTTCCTTTGAATTTAGCAATTGAAATTCTCTCTCTGGCACCTTGCTGACCTTGATTGATTTTTATTTTAGTGACAAATTTGATAATGTGCAAGTCATGTCTTTTTCTTTGTTATCATACATTTTAGGCATAGGACAATGTTACAATCTAGATCTAGATCTTGTTCTCTTATATTTAAATCATCTTTATTAATGTACAATATTTGGCAGATAGTTAATGCATTGATCAAGTGTTTTTCACAAATTAGATTTATTGCTATTGGCATGAATCATTGTTTTGTAAGGGCATAAATCTTGAAACACAACAAGCGCAATCTCCAAGATATTCAAGCAAAATGTAGCTTAGCCCCAGCTTGTACACAGGAGATTTACAATGCTGTGTAAACATAACTTGCAACATCCCCCTCACCTAAAGCAACTGAAGAAAAGAGTATTACATGCAATCAATCTAATAGATATATAAGATAAAAGAAAGATACTAGATAGGCTTCAATTTTGATGGCAGAACTAGATCTAAATGTTTTGTGAAAATAGAAGTAAGGCACTCAAAATTAAAATATAAATTAAAATGGTATTGTAAAGTTTTTAATATATGGGATTCTGCTTTTTTGCCTTTTCTCATCTTTAACAAGCACCGAATTGGCCAATTAGTGAAATTTCACATAGGCTTTCATATTATCGTACATTGATAGAATTACATTTAACTTTACTGAATTTTTTTCTTTTGTCCTGTGACTGAAAAGCATAGCATTGGCTTTTTCGTGCTTCCATAAAACAATACCAGTAGTTTGGCATAAGTTGGCCCATATGTGCTCAACACATTTATAATATGATTTTTTTTTTCCTCTCTTCTTACTTGCTGCTTATAAATACATGGATGGTTCTGTCCTTTTAAAAATGTCTCTCCCTCTACTATCTCAACAATTTAATGGTCTCCTCTGCTGTAATTTTGTTTGTTTTTTCCTTGTGAATTGCTTTTTCATTCTGATGTTCATGCTTTTTTTCGTAATTTCCCTCAATTTACAGGAAGACTTTCCTTTGCAATTGTGTTGAAATCAATATTGCAAATCTTAGGTCCCTGTCTCTTTAAATAATCCATGGTCATTCAAATCGGCTCTTCTAAAGTTTTTTTCTTATACAGCTGCTGTAAATAAGTTCAATGATATTGGATCCACGTGTCTCCATCAATTTATTATGTAAGCTGCCCTAATAATGATGATACATAAATGTTTTTTGTTAGCTTCTGCTGTAAAAGTAAAATGTATTACTGGCGTCAATTGGTTATTTATTATTTTTTTTTTTTATTTTTGCTTTGCAGATGACAGCAAATTTGGGCAACGACTGATGGAAAAAATGGGCTGGGAGAAGGGCAAAGGTCTTGGGGCAAACGAGAATGGCATAACAGAGCACATTAAAGCCAGTTACAAGTGGGATCAAAGAGGTTAATTCGACACTTTAGCTATTGTGTGTGTCTGGTGATACTTTCAAATGTAATATTTTAGGGATTGTGTTTCACTGCGATAAAACTATGACATATAATAATTACTATTTTCTTTTTGTTTGTTTTTAAATTTCCTTACAAAGAGGCAAGTCTAAGGGAATGGAAGGTATGGAAGGTGTTCCCTCATAGCTTTGGTTTGTATGCTCTATCTGTATCACCATATGCCCTTCATTATAACTCAAGCTCAAGCAGAAGATGATTCAGTAAGAATTTCCTATATAGTTGGTGAGGGGTGGGGTGGAGGGTTAGTGATAATATTGCAAAGTTTACGAATGTACCATCTTGACATTGTCCGTTCTTTAGGATAATGGCATTAGTTCTAGTAATAAGCAAGGAAAACGTTTTTTTGAGGGGCATTGGACCTACCAAGTAACCAAGTGACAGTTGGACAACAAAATCAAAATAATTAAGTCCCCAAATTGTTTTTTTTTTTTTTTTCTTTTTTAAATTGCCCTGCCTAAACCGAGATCATTTTTACAATCCTTAAGTATTCAGTTCAAGTGTTCTACTGAATTTAGTTTTTAAAAAATTTTTATTATCTCATTTTGACCTCATGACACCAACACAAACACAGTGACATTAAAATTGACCTTTGTCTGAAATATCAGAATCAGAATCATTGACAATATGATAACCAAGAGAATTTCCATTGATATATCTTTATACAAAAGTTATTATCATTCTCCATTTGTTTGGTTTTTTTCAAGCAAGACAACAAAAATCAGCAGAGTTGATGCTAATTCAATTTCTCATTTTGTTTATAATATTGGACTAATGTTTATTACCTTATAGAGGGGCCTTCAGTTAAAAATGTTATTTCTTGTGATGCAATAAGAGGAAAAAGGTTGCTTGTCAACTTCACTCATTTGTGTTTGGAGTTTTTTGGGGCATCATACCAATAATCAATTTTTTCTTCTCTTTCAGATGTGATAAAATTTATTGAAGGATTAATGTAGTTTTCTTGCTATAAAAATTTTAGTAAAATCAAAAATGATTGTGTTTCTCATGCTGATTTTTTTTCTTTTTTTTTTTGTTTTTTTTTGTTCTTTTTTATTAAATTCTGTAGCTTTATTTTCAAGAAATTTTGACATAAAGTGATTTCCCCTAACAGGATATCATCGAATGGCATAAGTTTGGGGAACTATTTTTCAGGTCTTGCATTGAACTATCAATGCTTTGTTGTAAAAATAGGCATTTTTATGTTGATTAGGATTGGGGGCAACAGCAAAAAGTGCAGACGCGTGGGTGGCACATCAGGATGACTTCAATGACTTGCTGAAAATGTTAAACTCTGGAAACCAAGATGAAAAGCAAGAGGAAAAAGACAAGAAGACAGAAGTTAAGGATGGACATAAGCGATAGTGAGTTAAAAACTTTCTCCTACAACTTAGAGGTTTACAAAAGTATAAAATATTGTAGTGATGATTTTTTTTCTTCTTTTTTTTTTTTGTAAAGCAACAATTAAAAAAAATTGACACATGGTTTCAAAACAATATTTTTTTTTAGCATCCAGGGCTTGTTATAATCACTCAGAAATAGTGGAATGCCTTATATAAACTGTAATTGCTTGTGAATATTTGGAAATAGCAAATATTAAAAACCGCAATTGAGAGGACAAAAAAAAAACATTTAAAGAGAAAGGTATATATGCTTATATCTCCGTTTTCGAAAATAAAACTTGCAACCCATTTGGCATCAAGGAATTTTGTCTATGGATTTAGCCCTTTATTGAGTTTAGGGCATTTTTTATTTGTTTTTTGTTTCACTTGAGTAAAGTGCTGTCAAACATTTTGTCTCAGACAGTGGCAAACAGATTCAACATATTGGTTTTCTTAAGAATTTCAATTTCTGTTGAATTTTAACTTTTAAAAAGGTTAGAGGGGATGAAATGTATGTATTTTACAACAGGTGCTATTTTTCTCCTTATGACCTCATGTCTTCAGACTAGTCCAATTGAGTTAAATGTAGCAGCTAATGCTTTTCGTAGTTTTTTTGTTTTTTTTTTTTTTTTTCTTTCTAATACTTTTTTCAGTAACCTTAGATGCTCTAGCTCAATCCACAATCAACATATCAATATTTCGTTTTTGCAATTAATACAAAGCTCAGAAGATGCAGGAAAGTTCAGTGGTTTTAAGTGTTCAAAATGCAATCAATGACACACTTGGACTGGTCTGGAGAATAACTGTTATCCAATAAGGAGTATGACATTAACAGAATGAATCAGACTAAGAAACTCCCTCCCAAAAAATGTTGATTTTCAGTTACGGCAGATTCTCAAGGGGACGAGTGCAAACATTGAGGACAACTGAAGATCTGGATTGCATTTTTGGAAGAAGAAAATCTGCGTCTGCACCTGTAACCCCTTCCAACCAGTCAGCGGTGAGCTTTCATTTCCTTTCACTAGCCAACTATGTAAACAATTATGTATGATGCACTGGGTAATTCTAAATTTTCAAAGGCATTTAAAATGCCATGTCTGATGGGAACAAACTCAGGCAAGTGGATTTACATTATTAAAAAAAAATGTAAACAGGGTTGGGAATCTTATTCTTGAAGGCCTCCGGGCCTCTTGAATTCAGCTACTCTTCTTTGCAAAGCCCCATCAATTTTTCCATCCACATTGATTGACTGATTGATAATGGATACGTATCCAGTCCACCATTCATTGGTGATCTCAGGGTTTCTATAGCCTAAATAAGATATTTCTTTCTCTGAAAGCTGAATTAGTCTGAGATTCACTGGTGGATTATGTTATGTTTTTTTTCAATGAAAACTTCGGATTTTGTTTAGTTTGCAGCTCATCCCCCTTGATCAGGGCAGGGCAAAAATGTGTCTTTCTTTGTCTGACAGATGTTTGGCCTCGATACAGTGAGGTCAATAAACGTAATCTCTTGAAGTATCAGTATTTTCTCTATTTGTTCCATTTTCAATTTAACCTTCATGGAATTCAAAGTTCAAATGTGGCGACCAATTTTATAGATGTTTATACTCCCCGCTCTGGTAAAATCATTTTTGTGTTGTGATGGCTGATTAAAAAGAACCACTGTGTAGTTTTAGATTTTCTGATTAGTCAACAACGGAAAAAGTAAATCTCAGTGTTCCAATCCTTTGCTTTTGCCTGACTGGTGTTGAGCCTGTTCTTTTGATGAGCAAGCTTATCACAGTGTTAGTTGTTGAAAATGCTGATCAGTCCTTTGGGGTGTCATATTTGATAAGGCCTTCAGGAAAAAAAAAGATAATGTGATAATGACAAAAGTTTTTAAAGTTTTCGGTAGTTATATCTTTTGTCGGCATGCTTAAAATTTATTGATTTCTGAGATTTGTGAAACAGTAATATGGCCCAACTCAATTTTGTTCTCAACAATTTAGGAGTTTTTACACATTTCAGCACATTCATACACAGAGTTAGTTCAACAGAATCACATTCTTAGGTTTCTAGTCCTCTTTTTAAAAACAACATACTTTTAAACTCTAAAAAATTATCACTAATTAAATTTCAAATTACCAGTAATTTATTTTTTTTTTAAATCACCTGATGAGTAAGGCAGAATGCATGAGAGGAATTTTGGAAGTCACAAGCATACAGTAGGAGTTCACATCCATTTTGCTATATTTTTTGGTGGGGTATAATTTTTCTTTGTCCTGTTTGTTTTTTCATTGCATTTTTGATTTTGTGCTCTGAAGTTTTTTTGTTTTTTTTTTTTAATTATCTGTTCATGCTTTTTTCCCCCCCTTCATCCTTATTTAAAAAAAATAAATATCTTGTTTTTGTGAAGGCCAACTCAGGTGACGAAGCCAGTGATGAGGATAAAGACAAGAGTGGTTCCACCACAGAGAAGAGTCACGGGCTGACGACGGTCACCAGCTCCACCAGTGTACAGGAATACTTTGCCAAGAAAATGAGTGAGATGAAAGCACGCCAGAAACTGAATAGCAATCCTGTAGGGGGGGACAGTTTTGGTGGGGGAAAGGCAGAGAAAAGGGGAAATGTGAATTCACCTGCACCACCCGTTTATGGAAGAGTCGGCTTTTCTTACAGCGATGACGAGGACAACAAGAGTGAGGATAAGGAATGTACCAAACACTCAGAGGAGGAAGCTGTTGAGTTGCCATCCCGTGGCTGGTACCAGGACTGGAATTTAGGGAAGAGGGAGGGAGAGACACAGGAGAAGGTAGATGATGAAACTGTTCGCAAGTCAAAGAAAAAGAAGAAAGATAAAAAGAAAAAGATTGTTGATAGTAATGACAAAGATTCAGTACAGCTTGAGGACTCTATCTCTACAGACCTTGATGCTAACAAAAATAGTGAAGTAAAAGAAAGGATATCTGCCCTTCAGGATAAGTTTGAAGGAGAAAGTTTGCCCAAAAAGAGGAAGAAAAAGAAAAGTGTCAAAGAAGCTGAGAAAGAGGAAAACTGGGAAGATTCTATCGGGAATTCAAAATTGTCATCAAAGAAAAATAAATTATCTAGAGAAGAAAATGTGAGAATTGATGACAATGAAACAGAAGAGAAAATGCACAATGAAAGCATCAAAGATGACTCAGAGGTGGTTGATGGGGAAATGATTAATCGTTCTAAGAAGAGTAAGAAGAAAAAGAGAAAGAAAGGAAACGACGAAATCGAAGAAGTGGAAATAAGTAGCAAAAAAAGAAAAGCATCTTATAAGCTAGAGTCGGGAGATAATATAACCTCAAAATCGGAAGAGGAAGATATCAATGTTGATTCAGAACATTCGATGTACGAAAGTAAGAAGAAAGGAAGGAAAAGTTTTGAGTTACAAGGTCACACCAACCAGATCAGGACTAAGACAGATGATTCAACTAATCCTGTAACACCGATAGAGCAAAATGATACAAGGATAAAAAAAAAGAAAACAAAAAAGATCAAAGACACTTCTTTTCGAGAAGATGAAACAGTTTTAGATACTGAAGAAGACTTGGATAACAGCAACGATAGAGCTGTAGGGAGCTGTGATAATATAGAAGAAACTAGTCCTTCAAGCACTTTGCCCAACAAGAGTATCTGTAACACTGAGATATCTCAATCCAACAACTTATCCACTGAACCACCAAAATCACGAAAAAGCATGTTTCCTGGATCAAATTTTGAGGAACTCCACGGTTATGGTGAGCGCAAGGTGGTTGAGAAGGCACATAGGACTCAGAGGAAAGCAGATATAGAAAACCCTCAAAAGAGGAAAGTTAAGATAGGGAAAAGATTTCTGGTTGCAAACGATGTTAATGATGAGTGGAGAGACATTGCAAAATATCAAACAAGGACTCCTGGTGAGCAAAAAACATCAGCACCAAAAAGATGACAAGGAGAAATCAACTTTTTGTTTGTAATGATTCCCGAGATTGTTTTTTTTTTCATCTTCAGGCATTTAAATAGGTGATTTTTATTCTGCCTTCAAGTGGATTTGTACTTGGACATTCAGAAACTTTTGTTGATTGTGTGATGTGTTCAAGTTGCATATAGCTGAAAAAAGATAGGCATTGCCTGTTTTCAAGCATGTCTACAAAACCATTTGCAGCCTTGTGTCAGTAGAAATTATTTACAAATGCTTCAGCTTCTCACATCTTTCAGAGTGCAAAAATAAAATTTCATTTACTTATACAGAATGCAAGTTGTGCTTCTATTCTTCTATTAAAAAATTGATAGTGTGGTATTTATTATTTGTTTATCTAAGATGTGGTAAGGCTAGGCACTGGGAGCAGGTTTTAAACCTGTAGCAGAAGGTCCCTACAGATGAAATAGCAAATTCACTAACCCTAGAGTCACCCATGTGTCCAAAATAACACTGAAGGTTTCGTAATATTCGCAATTCTTTTTCAGTAAATAATTTCATTGTAAAAGAATAAACACTGTAGGAGAAATTGATATTTTTGGAAAGACTAGTTTTAGTATGAGGGAATAACCTAAAAGCAAGGACTTTTATCTATTTTTTCTTTTTTTGGTAACACTACCTCTTTAGACAACAAACACTAAAATCATGGTAGACAACCATAGCTCTTCTTGGTGGTGTGGAGTTATTGGCATTTACATTTTGAGAATTTTATTTGACCCCTAATTAAAATAAATAATCTCAAACTTAAGCAAAACAAAACAATTTTGGCAGTGTCCAGTTCAAAAGACAGAGAAATATCCCATGATGCGGTTTTGTCAAACATGTTTAGTTTTTTTCATTTGGACTTCACTTACACCTTGTAAACTTATTCCTACCAGTGCAATGACTCAAGCAGTTTGTTTTAACATATAAATTAGGATGCAATGAATACATTTACTTTGGTTATGGTTTGATTTTGTTGCAAAGACACCAGAAAGTTATCAAAGGTAAACTTCTGTTGGGAAGCCAGTCGTATCATCATTGCCACAAGAAGATAAACTTTATGTTTCTATTGTCATAAGTAAACAAAACTCCATGAGAACCTTAGATTGGTAACAACAATGCCATGAAAACTTCCAACTTACATGTATGGTGCTGCTACTTGCAAGAGTTAGGGAATGAGAAAGATAGGTTCAAGCCAGGAAGAAGAGATGTTTGTGAATAACATCAGTTAACTGCCTGAGTACTTGAATACTTTTGCCCTCTTTCATATATGTTAGAGAGATAAGAGCGCAGTGATCTTCACATATATGTGTTCCAATTTTGATATATATATATATGAACATATATATCGATTTCCCCATATATATCAAAACATTTATATTAAGTCCCAGTTATTTCCGTTTTCACACATATTTTGACAATAAAAAAATTTTTTCTCCTGTCTGCATGTCTACAGGGCATTTATTTATATTAACATTATTGAATTAATTAGGGAAAACTTATAGTCATATTATCTTTACACATACTTGTTAAATGTAAAAAAAACATGTTCTTATTTAAAGTAGGGTGGGTTTCAATATACAAATCTTTTTTTAGCAATTTGTGTTTTTGTGTAAAAAAAAAGCTGGATGAATTTTTCTATTATTTTTTTTCTCTTAATTATGCAGTAATAATATAAAAAAGAAAATCAAATTGGACTGAAAATTAATCGTAATGTAGTAGTCCCCATAATGGATGTTTAAATCACTGACACAGCCAGAATCTGAATTTCATAAGCTTTGCAGTTGTTGAAACTGACCGGAGATGTCACGATTCTATGCCAAGTCACTGCTTTAAACTTTGAAAGCAGCAGTGCAAAGAAGAAGAAGAGAAAAATAAAACTTACATAGCTTAGACTACTTAGAGACTTAAAAATCTACAGGTTTTCTTTATGAATCTCAGAAGTGATTGGTGATAGCAAAAAGGAAAATGGTAGAATTTTACAAATCTGAAAAACTATAGACATCAATCAATAAGTCATGATCATTTACTTTACCAATAATTTGTATCAACATGTTGGATTTTACTCCTATTCTAGTTAAAAAATTGAGTGAGTCAGTTTTTGCAAAATTTCATAAATTTAAAACGGAGATGAAACATCTTGAACCAACTGAGCACTATCAAAAAAAAAACAAAAAAAAACGTATACTTAATTTACTGCAAATTTTTATTCTTTTATACAATTCATGTTTTTACAATTGTTATTACAATCATCACATGCCAGAACTAACACTTTAACAATAAAAATAAATCACATGATGAAAGCAAGTACATGTATATGTAATAGACATACAACAATTGCCTGATGAGATATGCTACACATGTACACATGTATTTGTCATAAATACAATAATTACGTATCGTCTTACAACAAACTGACATGATATGCACAAAGTTCAGTCTGAAGACGCATGTACATGTATATTTTTGGCTTATGGTAATAAACTTCGAGCAGCATTTTTTCCAAATGTCAATACTCTCCGTTTTTCATTCAACTGTAAGTTCATCAGAAGTTGGGTCTGAACTTTGAAAGCAGTTTTGGTGGGAAAGAAAATGCAACAATTAGTATGTAGCTTTTTAAGTCAGGGTGTATTTCTAGCAATTGCATTCATTTAAATAACTCTTCCTTCAGCTAGAAAAAAAAAAAACGGCAGAAAGAAGTAAATGTGATAGTATTGCTACATGCATTTTTATAAATAGTATCATCAACATAAAAAATTCTAATATTTCTCAACAGTACCTCACTATAATCTAGGCTCGGCATTCCCTGGTTAATAAGAATTAATTTCAAGAAAATTTACTGCACAGATCTGAGCCTTGGATAAGGAAGAGAATGCTGCGATTTAATATTTTATAAGTTTTGTAAGTATCTTTTAATACATAAAGAAGGACATGCTTTCATTAAAATTAATCAGTCAATTTTTTATTTTTGTAAATGGACAGACCAACTGTTTGAGTATTTGGCTGTAAATTGATTTATAATGTGACTATACAGGACATTTGCTAAATTTGCTACTAGTAAAAGTTGTATTCAATCTCAACTTGTTTGGACGGAATTAAGTATTTAAATCTCTCTCTCTCTCTCTCTCTCTCTCTCTCTCTCTCTCTCTCTCTCTCTCTCTCTCTCTCCCATTTTTTTTTTTACAACACAGTAGAAGTAATGCATTCCATTTTTTTGGGGTAAAAAAAATCCCATCATATTACATGTAGTATGTTGTTCAGGAGAGCCAAGTACAAGTACTAATGATAATAATACATGTAGCCAGGCTTACCCTATCTTTGGACATTTGGTTAATCATTAAAAATAGTTGCTTTATTTATCTGACAAGGGTGTAGATCTAAATCAATTTATATAAGGAATATGTACTCTGCCAGACTCAATATCTAGATCTAGCTGATTTATATTAGACCGCTGGGAAAAAAAATAAATCTAAATTAATGCACCAAACTTTTAATGCAGTTTTTCTCTCTCAGTCTCTGGTTTCACGTTCAGCCACTCCAGTTTTGAAACAGCAATGTTATCACTTCCTAGATGCACTCAGTCCTGTGAAAAAGAACTTATTGATTGGTGCTTACAATTCTTTAAACAATAAATGAATAAATCTCAGAGTTATAGAGAAATTTGTTGAATTTTATCATAATATGTTCATGTTTACTTTTCAGGGCAAAATGAACACATGAACATTTTTGTGAATTTAATTGGCACCCCACAAAAAAATTCGTACAGCCATCACAGTTTACCATTACCATCCTTAAAGTAACATTATTATAGATGTTTGAAACTTGCCATATCAAAGTGAGGTTTTCACACAATCTTTCAATTCACAACATTGCTGAGTTACTAACAACATTCTCAAAATCTCATGGTCCACAGATTCTGATGGTGACAGCACTAACGCTGAGTAGCATTCCCTAATAAAATACATGTATGTAGTAATCACAAAGTTTGGCTCGGCCTGATTCATTATCATTGTGCAAAGAAAATACTAAAAACTTGGCAAACTAAATTAATTAAATATACACTGCAGCAAGCTTGAAACACGTATTAAATGATACATATCGATACTTAATACATTTTACACTCTTTGTATCACCATTTTTAAATCTGAAAACATACGAAAAAAGACAATTATTTTTTCATTTCCGAGCATCTTCTAATTTGATTGCCTCTCCTCCCACCCAGAGTACTAGGCTAATTATTTCTTTCATGTGTTTGTGTTTTTTTTCATAAATTACTTGTGGAAAAACCATGAGGAAAGTAAAGTGTAAACATGGTAATGTTTTATAAATATTCCAAGTCCTCCTCCTGATCCTATTCTAGCCAATCATTGTCTTTTCAGAGGTCTCAGAAAACAAACAAAAGAAAAAAGATAAAAACGTCGATATATAACTGACCCCACAAAATTTGCGTTCTCAAACCCCAAAATTTTGCCCCCAAAAACGCCATTATTTCCCATATTGTTATCGCAAAAATTTGCAAAAAAAAAAAAAAAAAAATTACAATTTTCTAACAATTGACACAGTATTTAAACAAAAATGCACATTAGGAGTAGGAATAGTAGAATTTCTCTGTTATTTAATACATTACAAATAAGGTTCTTGATCTATTGAAGAATTCTGCACTCAATTTCAATATATATCGTCTCCTCTCTCAAGAATAAAGCTGTACATGTATAACAAAAAGAATGGCTTGCAAACAAAACTACATGTATCACGATCAGTATCAAATAATGCCAAGGACTCATAGGAAATGATACGGGAATACAAATAGTGCTCAGGTTTTCTTCATTTGAAATCTATATCATCCATAAAATATACAAGATTGTAGAAAAATTTATTTCTTCGTATCCGAGTTCAAGCAAGCATGGATGTCTATTGAGTCGAGATGGCATGAACTGCTTTGCTTTAGCTGTTGTAACAAATCAAGTAGTGAAATATCTCTTTATTGCATCTGCATGTATTTGCTAACATTACAATCTGAGTTGTTACGATAGTTAGGGATCACAATAAGTGGCCTTTAAAAGCCTTTCTCTAGTCTCATAAGCTGGAGGCTAGCAAAAGAGAGAGGCTGAGACTTAAAAGAGGAAATTTTCTTTGAGATCATACATGGTTCTCTGGTTACCTTCTCAGAAAGTGGCCTGAAGTACTGTACATATTCAGGGCAAAACTACGAATTTTTTTTTTAAGAAGAAAAAAAAAAGATAATTTGTGATTATCTACAGACAGGTAATAACTTTGTAGCCATGTGTCTTTGCAAGAACAGAACAGAAAAGGATACTAACTTAAAATAAATTTTCTGCAGGCCTATTGTTCTTTGTGGAGGGCAAAGCATGAATTGATCAGTACAGCCAATGTAACAGTAAACTAAAAGGCTCTGCTGTAGAGGGTTAGAAGGCCTATGACAGTTTTTACAAAATTGCATCTGTGTACACTTGCACAAAACAAAACAGTACACCGAAAATTGGTAATGAATTACATAGTGCATTGTACTTTGATTATTTTTGGTTCATTGGAATGAGTGTAACAGTGCAACATATAAAATTAACATACCATTGCAGTAAACGATGAGGTGCTGAGTAACCAGTATCAAAGGACACAAAATACATGTACAGTATACATGTATAAATATTTTAGTCAGAAGTCTCAGCTTGAGCAGTAAAAACGAAGAATGTCATGAGCACTCCGGTGGATTTTCTGTATTGCTGCACGTTTCAAAAGTATCTTTGGTCCAGTGTTAGAAAAAAAATGTTCACAACCAACATATTTGAAAATAATTGTTGGGAAATGTAGATATAAAAACAAACAAAATAGGGTGCCATGGCTAAGAGTCCACCATCACATATGGTATATATTTTTAAAAAATGATCACTGCTGAATGTGCTTGTTTAAAGTCAAGTTATCTGTGACATAAAAAGTTGAGGAGATTTTTATTACATGTATGATCCATGTATCTCCCTTTCATTGAATCCCCATAGAAGTTCCTTCCTCCTTGACAAACTACAGTGAAGTTTCTTCAATCATTTGACTTTGTGGTAAATTTGGTCTGTATTTATATTAATTGTGTGTGATGTGTACAGCAGTACAGAATTGTTCAAACAGCTTACCAGCAATACAGCCAGGCTTTTTTTTCTACAAAGTTTTAGATGCAACACCCAGCTCTTACAGACTTATCACGAGACCAAGGCAATTGACTGCCATATTAAAAGACAGAAAAGTGTAAAAATACATACATATCTATGGAGAAAATACTAAGCCAAATAATGCCATTCTTCCCAGCTTTTTGAACCACATTCTGTCTGAAAATCCTTCACATATTATTTGAGTAACAGTCCCCCTGAAAAGTATGAACTATGAAGAAAAGCATTTTTTAATATCTTGCCAAAGGAACAATTGTATTTCCTCCATATTTCTTATATCAAAGGCAACATTAAAAAAAAATCTGACACAACTCATTTTGTCACACAACCCATCAGGTACAGAATAGTTTTGAACTTAACTTAAAGCAACAGTTGTAAAGCTTTTACTTTTTTTTTTTATGAAATCACAACCACAAACTTCATTTGTAACGACCATTCCACAACTCTTTACAGTTTATTTCTGTTGATTTATGCAGAAGACACGATATGTTACAGCTGTCAAAACTGCCTTGGACTAACATTTTGGCCAAAGGGTTTTTCACGAAATGTTTTTATAAAAATAATAGCAATTGTAATTGGAGACAAGGCACAGTATTAACAATTTCAGATCTTGTAATACTAAATCAAAAGTTAATTAAAACAGAAATGACAATGCAGTAAAAACAAAACAAAAAAAGTTATATATTTCAACTTCTAAAGGAAACTAAAAACTCTTAGCCAATAATATATGAATAACATGTTAAAACACAATATTCTTGAAGAACCGGTATTAAAAAAAACACACGCAGAGGAGAAAAGGACTAAAAAGCTCTTTTTAAAAATGAAATTAAAATGTAAATATGCTTTGCAAAGTAATTTTATATAATTAGAAAGTATATATTATTTTATGTAAATTGTATAAATTGCTGGGTTTAAGAACACATTTTATTTAGTACCAGTAAATTTCCAAAACAGTTTTCAATAATGTGGGATCTCTAAATGTAATAATACATGTATTAATCTTTGAACCCAAGTTTTTTCCTTCTTTGTATTAAGTACGGTAAGCATATGATATGATAATAAATTTTTAAAGCCAATATCACAAAAGAAACGGGATTTTGAAAAAAAAAAACAACTTAAAAATCTGTTTTCGTTCAAAAAAAGGTTAAGCATATAAAAGAAATTGGTTAAAAGGAGATCATCTCAAGCAGTCATATAATAAGCACTGTGGCAAAAACAATAAAATTGTCGTTTTAAAAAACAAAACTCAAAAGCTTTTTTAAAACATACTCTGTATTCAAAACTAAAAGCTTGTTGTGTTTGCGTAGCATAGGGTAGAGGAAAAATCGATGCTGTTGTGACCCAGTTTGATTCAAACTAATCATGCAATCTCACATACAACAAAAAAAAAATAATATTTTTATGCTTTAGCACTGTGTTTCATTAATTACATTTGCTCTTACATGTATATATTTGCCAACAAAAAACAACTTTGAATTCCTTATCAAAGCAAACATGATTACGGTGTGATAGAATATGTGTCCTTTTCTTAGACAGCTCCGAAAATGCCTCCTTGTAAATATTGGCGAAAAGTAGATATGTAGTAAGTTCATAAGATAAGAGCAAACAAACCAAGAAACCATTCGAAAGCAATAAAAAATAGCAAATAAAGAATTTCTGAAGTGAAGTTTCCAAAAAGCTAAGGGAATGTGTGCAATTATATGAGATTAAAACACATTGAAACTGTAAGATACTTGCCTCATTTTTCATTTTTTTAGGTTTGATGCCAAGAATTCTAAACTTCTAATTTTTAAACAATTTATTAACAAGATTAAAAAAAAAAAGAAAACTTTGAGATGTAAAAATTCAATAATGCTTAAAAGAGCACTGGTCTGATTAGACCTGCTAGGTTTATAAAAAGTGACACAATGTTTTATTGTTTTTAGTCACATAGCCAAGCTACTCCTAGGTGATCTCCGACTATTTGGCTCTTATCAGGCCATGTGCCAGAGGCAGGCTTGAACCCAGAAAGATTCCTGAAAATTTCAAGGCGAGCGAAACTAAATACTACACCACTAGCACTTCTAGAAATGTCTAAAGAAATGAATCTTCAAAACAAATCACCGTCATAAAAATTCTATGCACTTAAAAAGGTAAACTATAGTCTTTCAAGATGGATTTTTTTTGGATGTACATGGAGTTCATGCCAGAGAAACAAGAGTAGAGAGGCTTGTCAGTGCCAATATATTGGTATACGTCTCGATGGGGGTGAAAATTAGCGCTGATATATCTGCATGAGTTTAAAAATATAGCATTTGATGACAAAAGAATATTTTTCTAAAGTTTTTTTTTTTTTTTTTTTCAAAACTGTTATCTGTGACATCACTAAGAATTGTCCTGAGACATGTAAATTTAACTCAACTTTAATTTTTAAAAAAGTGTTTTAAAAAATGATAATAAGCTTTCTATTGTTTGAACAAATTTTTTTGGCTTTTAATAACAAATCACACATGCCATAACAAAAAAAGAGGCATTAAATCCTCAGATTTATCATTACTGCATTGAAAGATAAAGGTAACATTTTTGGAAGCCAAAAAAAAAAAAAGAAAACCAAAATGCTCCGAAACAATTTAAGTAATAAAGATTCAACTTCTTTACATTAAACATTTTTAACTTATTCATGCATATAATTCAGTGGCCTTTACTTCAGAAATTTCTTTTTTCCTGTGATTTAGTGACTTTATACAATGTTGACGTCTTTGGAATGACTTGATGCAGGATTGTAGTTGATGACAAACAAGCGGAAAGCTCCTAGCACCATTGCCACCTGAAATGCACAGCAGCAGCAATAAAGTTTTACGTGACATACAATATGCAGAAAACATCAGCAAAACTTATCCAACAACCATACTTTAGATATTATTATCATTTTTATTTTTTTACACCAAAGTAATTTTGTATCATCTAAAATAATATAAAATAGTATAAAATCCAGATTATCACCTCTTTTTATGAAACATATTCCAGCTTCTCCAATCGAGAATTATTTAAAAAGTACATAATTCCAATATTTCTCCGTAAAAGCCAGCAGTTTACTTTCAATAATTTACGGATCATCAGGCAATTATGCCATTCACATTCAGATTGTAGAAATGCTTACAAAACTCTCCACTTTGT
Organism: Plakobranchus ocellatus; assembly: GCA_019648995.1. Taxonomy (NCBI): domain Eukaryota; kingdom Metazoa; phylum Mollusca; class Gastropoda; family Plakobranchidae; genus Plakobranchus; species Plakobranchus ocellatus. The sequence continues at coordinate 1,288,985 of BLXT01008617.1, read as the reverse complement.
ATTGGAACATTTAAAGGCTTTAAACCTTCAAAAAATTCTGAGGGTATCTCGACTCTGAGACTGAAAGAAGTGCATGCAGGCAGCCTACCTGGGACAAAACAACTCCACTCAGGCGTATCAGAGGATCCACAGCATGGAACACCGAGTTACAGATGTTCCACGTGATGGCAAAGACAGGCTGCAGCACAGCGTTGTACAGCACTGTGAGGAGAGGCTTCAACAGCTGGTCGCCGAGGGCAACAACCGTGTCAAGGACCAGTGTCCGCACAACGCTGTGCAGCAAGAAGCGCAACAGCTCCGACACAAACAGCACAAAAAAGGATGTGATGACACGCAGGACAGCAAAAACCTCGCGCCAAACACGCCGAAACAAGCGCTCCAGCCTAGGGGGAAGAAAAATATTGAAAAAAATTATTAGGTGAAGAAAGGTTTACATTTTGGGGCAAAGTGAGGCTGTTCAAGATTCGACAGTTTCTAAACTTTAAATGTGAGCAGAGATGATATGAAAGAGTGTAAGTTTCACAAGTAAAAGTTATTGACGATGACAGAACAATACCAGACCAGCATCACACCAATATAGAAATACAGAAGCCCGAATAAAAGCCAAAGGCTAAGACACAATCTTTGATGTGCTTGCCTCTTAACTAAGACTAAGAGTGAGAGATACAAAGGCAATCAGAAACACATACATACATATAAACACATGTACTTGCACACACTCACATGCAGAGACAGAGTGAGAGAGAGGGTGAAAAAAAAATTGAATTGATAGAAAGTCAGAAAATTGGTGTACAGGTACACTCAATTATACATATAAATTGATAAAGAGAAAAAAGATGGGAAAATGAACAAAAACATAGAAAGAAAGAGAAAGAAAGACAGTGAGAGAAGAAGGGGAAGGCACAGAAAGAGGGAAATAGATGAAAGGCAGAAAGGACAAGGAGTGGAGGACTAAAGGATCAAAAGCATCATTTCAATGAGTGAATTTAGACAAGACACTCTCAAGGATGTCAGACAGTTTTAAGAGATTTGTCTATGTGCTTGGGCACTCTCCTTAAGTGCTAAATTCTTTTATTCTTTCAAATTACAGCACTGAAATCCGAAATTAAATGTTCGCTGTGCAACTGGAATTCCGAAACTACATGCCACTTTAAATAATTTGAGACTTTCAATTTTTTGACAAAAAAAGTGAAGCAGATAAGAAAGTTGGCTTATTTTTTGCATAAAAAGGATAGAAAAATCAATATGAGTGAAATGTATGTGCAGTTGAACCATCTGCTTTAAAAAAAAATAATAATACAAAGGAAAAATAAACTGTTCCGCAAAGATAAGAGCAAGATTTGCGAAAAAACAAAGTGTGAGGCCTTACTCTTCAATTTTTCCTGGCAAGAATGCACCAACATCATCATCCTCAACCTCCACAAAGTGTGGACTGCCCTCCTCAAAATAGAAAATATATCTGGAAATATCAAGAAAATTCATAAGATGACTATCATCATATCATTATCTGTGGTCTGTAAAAAAAAAAATGATAAATTACATCATCAACTTAAATCGAAAATTATTATTAGTGGAAATATCACACAATGTTCATGATTGGTAAATACAGTGGAACACATTTAAACCAAAATTCTAGAGAGTATGATTTCTATTTTGGTTTAAGCATAGTGCATTAAATAAGTAAGATTAAAAAGGGAGTAACCATCTTCCGAAATATTAAGTTAAATCAATCCCACCCATCGTCACACCACGATGTGAATGAACACACCTATCCACGAATCTTTCTCTCTTTCTTATCTATTTCTTTATCTCCTTCTCTTTCCTTTTCAATTAAGAGGTTATTGCGCCTGTTATCGATGTAGAATAATATAGCTCCCACAACTTCAACATCGCCTAAGTAAGATTTCCGGTCCTGAAGTCTCTACTTTTACAATTTAATAATCACCCAAGTTTCCCGGTACTGAAGTTCTTAGCAAGAGAGATGGCTTTATTATTGGCTGTGATGCAACTGTGTTTGCTTAGCTTAATGCTGACGGGACCTAGACATGTAGGGAGTGCCTAGCACGGTCCCGCTGCGTAACTGAGTGGTGGAAGAGAAGGGATGAGCAGGTGTGTGCACTAGACCTAGCCAGACATTGGGCCTGGCTGTCTGTAGTGTGAGGTACCGGTAACTAACACTAATGGGTTTGTGTGGAGTAATGCGAGAAAGAAAGGGAAGGGCAAAATGTGTTTAAAAAAAAAAAGTTGTTTTTGTCATGTGTCGGTCGGACATTGACTGGGCTTTCCTGGTAGTTTTTATTTCGCTTTAGCGATAGTTTGGCAGCCAACACTTTCGGTTAACCGCATATTTAATAAGAAAGAATAAGAGGAAAAAAAGAAAACTCTTCACTTTCTTTTTGGTTTAGCCGTTTTTTCGGTTCAGCCTTTTCGGTTTAGGTGTGGTCTACTGTATTTACTGAACACTATTAGAAGTCAAGAGACAATCACAAGTATCTCAGGAGCCAGCATCTCACTTCATGCAAAACAGCATTAGAAGTCATGAGACAATCACAAGTATCTCAGGAGCCAGCGTCTCATCTCACACAGAACAGCATTAGGAGTCAAGAGACAATCACAAGTATCTCAGGAGTTAGCATCTCATCTCACACAGAACAGCATTAGAAGTCAAGAGACAATCACAAGCATCTCAAGAGTTAGTGCCTCATCTCATGTGATTTTAAGGGAAGAAACTATTAGGCTCAATGAAAGTTCTAAAACATACTCTACCATAATAACCAGTGATGATGGTGAGGAAATATGAAAAAGGAGGAAAATTT
>BLXT01008617.1:1237779-1252161 GCA_019648995.1 Plakobranchus ocellatus | reverse complement strand
AAACAACAAAAACCTTCTGAACATTCAGTGACAAAAAAAAAAACAAAAAAAAACCTGTCATTTTTGCATACCTTTTTCGTCTCCCCACCAACTTCACCTTTGACCTATCATGAAGCAGTTTGACTTCTAAGGCTAATGTTAAATTTGTTAGGACTGATCTACAGGTATCTTTTGATTTGATCTGCCACTATTTGAACCTGTTCTGGTGAGAAATAAAATGAAGCTATGTTTTTGCAGTGCACTGAAAAATGTGTAAGCAAAGACCCTTGGGCACATTAGTCCTTCGTACTTAGCTCAGATCTTTCAAGTGACAACCACAATTTGAACATTTCATTAAGAAACATATTCATATTATGTTACACTGGGGTATCTTTGCTATGTTAGATGTTACTTTTGCTATGCATTCACACACAAATACAAATTTCTGATTTTGCTCTATGCAAGGAGGTCAAATGTAAGAAATTCATGTACATGCACTGAGGCATCATGAACAAAAAATGGCAATCAAAATGGGACAGAAAAAAAAAAAACTGGCAAAAATAATTTGAGTGAGCGAGAAAATATTACTTCACTAATTTCTATTCAAAACTGATATAGGGAAAGAAATTAATTTATGAAAGTGTACTTCCTTGTTTACACACAACTTGTTTCATCAACCTTGAAGCAAAGTCACAGAGGATGTAAGTAAATGTAATGTTCTTCAATTTTTGAAGTACGAAAAAGCAATGCAAGTCACTTAAACAGGCTGCCTGTCATAAACTTGTGATAAAAGGCACAGAGAATTTGCATGACATGCTTTTCCTTGACTAAGAATTTTCAAACTGAATCAAATCATGCCACTTCTATATGATAGATTTGACAGTCATCTCAATCATTTCTACTGTAATAGCAAACATTGCCTCATTGATTAACGGATCATTCAAACCTTTCCTTCAGGCTCAACTCTCCCTTCCACTTCCAAAAAAAGGTCCAATCAATATAACACACACTTTGCGTCATTTTTTTTTTTTTTGTGACCTTCAAATTAAAATCTGGCATTGACTAATTTACTATCCCCGAAAATGTGTTTGCAAAAAGTCTAACGTCAGTTAACGAGATCCTCATTTTCATAATGTTTTCTTCACCTACTGGAAATTCCTAGGGTTTCAAAAATGAAACTGTTTTCCTACTCAAAACTCCAGAGTTTCATGTAATCTTAACAGCACTATTGACATTGCAGGACATTCATACACATTTCATCTTCATGAATCATTTGCCATTTTAATAACAATCCCCTGAAAAAATTGAATCCCTGTACTGAATTGAAAATGTACGTATTATTATTTATATTCACATAACACAATCCACTTGTGGTGCTCACAATAACAATAGAAAAAGTCATTCTACAAAATGTGCTAAGCGTTTTGCCCATGTCTGCCATCACCAATCTACAAAGAATAATTTTCAATAAAATTATAGAGCATAACAACAATATTGTAGACCGTGATCAGCAGTCTGAGGTAGCCACAGGCGATGGAGGTGGGGGGTAGGGATTAAAGTAACTCCGCTCGGTGGAAGGTGACGGTGGGCAGCTCACTTCATCCGAGAAGTAATGACTGTGGGGCGTAGGGGGAGGCGGGTAAGGGTCAGAATCATAGTTCAGCTCTACACCTGAGTTATTGAAATAATAGGTCAATTTTTTGGCATTGGCCTTCCGCGAGCGAGACAAGCGACTCCCACTGCTATGTTTCTTATTTGAGGCGGGGGTAGAAGTATGAAGGGGCATTGCATTGCTGCTGCTTGTACTAGCACGTGTGTGATGATGATGGTGGTGATGGTGATGGTGTGAGTGGTTGTGGGGGTTCAGGGGTTGATGGTACGGCTCGCTGTCCTCACACACATCTGTGGAGCAGGGAGTCGTCGTGGCAGGCATGCCGGCAGGGCTGCCTTTGCCAGATGGAGCTTGCGCCACTTGAGGAAGCAATGGTTGTGCTGGAATGTGGTGATGGTGATGATGATGGTGATGATGCCGCCTGTGGTTATTGCGGCGACGTCCCTTACTTGTGATGGGGTTGTTAGTGTTACTGCCCACCGTGACCATAGGTGTCTGCTCTAGAATGGCTGTGGAGGCCAAGCTGTTAAGAGAGACATAAATGTCCCCAGTTGGGGCTGTGTACACAGATCTGTCTGTCACTGGGGATGGGGGAGGGTTTAACGTCTCCTGGGGGTAATGGGTTACCGTGGAACTGCTTGATGATGCACCTGTTACATGGTTGCGGTCATAAAAAGGAGGAGGTCCCCCATGACCATCTGCCACTGACCCATCAGAATTAATAGAGAGTCCAGTGGCTTGAGATTTCCCTCTGGACATTAGCACAGAGGAGTGCCGGCTCAGACTGCTCCCCAGACCCGCATCACTACCAGGTGTAACAGGTAAAAATAACACTTGACCGCTGCTTGGGTTTAGAGGTTTCTTGACCATCATGATATCCTCCTCCATAACAAGGGGTGCAGATCCACGTCTGCTGCCGGCAGCTTTGTGCCTGCACACAAACACAAACACCAGCACAATCCCAATGAACACTGCCACAACCACAAAGGCGATGGTATAATCTTTGGAGGCCTTTCCACGATCAGGATTAGCCTTGGAAGGGCAAGGACTGCCCTGGCCATTGCCGCAGTCAACCTTTCCAAGAGGGCAATCTGTGCAAGTGCAGGTACCATCTGGCCCTGCACTCTCTCCTTCCAAACAGCAGTTCATCTCGTCCGAGTTATCTGCGCAGTTTTTTGTGCCGTCACAACGACGATGCATGCTGATGCACTCTCCCGATGAACACTGAAACTCGTCATCATTACACACAAGACAGTTTTCCTCATCAGATTTATCTTCACACTCCGGCGAGTAGTCACATTTCCACACCTGGGGGAGATATAGATATGACTTCAGCTCAGTTGTTACATACAACAGCAACTTTTGCGAGCCTTGAAAGCCTAAGCTTAGAAATTCAGCCCCACCAATCCTAATTTTAGTGTATGGAAATATTTTTCTTCTATAAAGACCTTTAACTCCGATTCCATTTTGGTACATTTATGGCTTTAAATACCATGAAGTAGAAACCATGACATTCTAAAGACACACACCACTGGGGATGCATGTGCTTAAGGAAATGTAGGTAGGAATTGTGGCAAAAGCTGAAAAAAAACAACATGAAACTTTTTTCGACACACATTAATTTTTGTAAGGGTTAAGATTTTTAGTCACATTCATCAAGTTATTTTTGCATATATATTATGTCCTACGCAGAATATTTTAAAACAACAATTCACATCTGAAAGCTCACAGCTGTCTCTGATTTACTTACATTAATTATTGTGCTTGCAACATTTTTCACAACGCACCTAATGCTTGCACAGAAATTGAATACATCCCTGTTTTGTAAATTCAACGTTTTTTTTTTTCTTTTTTGTTTTTTTTTTTGGCATCTAAGGGTTTAATTTGATGACATTTTCCTTTTGGGTTGGGTTAAAGTAGAGTAACATGCCTATTGCTATGGGTAAAACCCTATTTATATTGAAGTAGGTTTTTCTCCTTCTTTAAGAAGTTCCCTAAAGCAAAAAAAAAGCAAAATATGCAAAACAACCTTTAAAAATTTGAAATGACAAGATCCTGCAAAAGTTTTACAAACCCAACGTGTAAACAATAAACAAAAAAATAAAAAAAAATTTTTATAAAGTATGCTGACCTTGGGGATACACTGTACTGAGCCACTGCGGCACTTAAATTCATGGTCTGCACATCTAGGCGGCTCCGCACAGGTCATTTTGTCCTTCTTCAGCATGAGATGCATTGGGCAAGAGCATCGAGCATTGCCGTCCTCTCCCATGAAACACAAATGCGAACAGCCAGGTCTGTTTCCAGGGTAGCACGGGTGGTCGAGGGGTGAGATGGAGTGCTCCACAAAAATGAGGTCTGAAAGGCCTTTAAGGCGAGAGCGCACCCAAAGCCGCTTCTTCCCAGACTTCTTGTGGATGCGCTCGACATGATGCTGATCTTTACTCAGCCAGTACAGAAACTTGCCATAGACTGCCAGTCCTCTGGGGTTGCCTACCTGTTAAAACCATACCAGATATCAATGACAATATTAGATATGAAAACAAAAATAGGGTCACATTGTTGATTTCCCACCTGACTCCATTATTTTTGTGTGTTGTTACTCTGCTCTGCCATACTCGTATGAATGTTATTTTTTTACATAAATTCAACATTTCTATATCTTTTCCCTGATCCTTCATAAAATGTTCTTTTCCATTTTGGAAAAAAAAAATGTGAGAACAGAAGAAAGAGCGAAAGCTACAAGCCAATATGATTGCAACTTACATGTAACATATGTATAGTTTGCACTTCTTTTGGCGGATCAAATTGAGATTTCTTTTTGCTATATATCTACTTTTAGTGAGTTAGTTTCATCAGGCCTAATTTTTGTTCTCTTACACTTACTGATTTGCAGAAAGTGGAGGAAAGAGCAACAACAACAAAAAATTTCCCTCTTATTTTCCCCCTTACTTGTCCATCCACCAGAACCCTGCGGTTGCCTCCAGTCAGGTCTGCAATCTCAATGCGGTTCAGCCTGGAGTCGGCCCAGTACAATTTCTGCTCCCGCTTGTCGATAGTCAGAGACTGCGGATGCTCCAAAGCACTATAAAACAATGGCGTTCGCTCCGACCCATCCATTAGAGCTGTCTCAATCTTCGGAGGACTGATCATGTTGGTGAAATACATTTTTCTGAAAACAGAGAGCAAAAGACATCAGTCCAAGGTGTTTAAAAAAGAAAAAAGGTAGAAATTGTTTGTAAACAACTAAAAGGAAATCAATTTTTTACCATATGAGGCACAGAATTATCAGGAAACAGAAAATAGAACCATTAATTTGCTCTCACCCTTTCTCAGGATATATGGCCAATGAACGAGGTATGAAGCCATTCTCAGCTTGCAAAATGACTCCTATTGGTGATTTAGGCACATCAATACGAGTGACATTGATCACATTGGCTGTGCAGGTCCAGTAGATTGTGCGAGCAAAAGGATCCACAGCTATGTCATATGGCTGCCGTACGATGTTTGGATCAGTCACCACTGTGGTCATCTAGTGAAAGAGATAGTTACAAAGTGTGATACCTAAAAACGATGGGAAGGAAGTCTTATAAATGAAAAAAATTTTTTTTTTTTTACACTTGGGTTCATTTATTTTGGCAGTGCTTAGGGAAGGAAGTTGTCCTTGGTGGGACAAGATCTAAACTTATAAAAAGATTCTTGTTTGTGATAAAAACTTGTCTTCTAATCATCTCTTCCTGCATTTATCTCTTGATAAAATCTTCTCATCTGAGTAAATATTCCGTTTTCTATACGAGTGACTGCTGCGGTCCTGCCTTAGTGCCTCCAAGCCCATCAACAAACACCCTAACTTACCATAGTGCCATTGTCATGTGCCCGCTTGATGACCTTTTGACCTCTGCCTTCCACCCAGTAGATGTACTCCCCGACAGGGTCGTAATCTACAGCCTTGATGTTCTTCAGCCCGTTAACAGGCAGTGTCACTTCAGGGTTGTCCACAGCGTTGTTTGCGTCTATCACCAGACGCATCGTGGAGTTGCGAAGAGACAGCAGCAGATATTGTTTGGGTGCTGAAAAATGCAAGTCCCAATTCCAGCTATTAGTGATACAATTGCTGATATTATTGGACACAACAGCAGGTATTGTTTGGGTGCTGAAAAATGCAAGTTCCAATTCCAGCTATTAGTGATACAGTTGCTGATATTATTGGACACAACAGGAGGTATTGTTTGGGTGCTGAAAAATGCAAGTCCCAATTCCAGCTATTAGTGATACAATTGCTGATACTATTGAATTTTTTTTTTTCCCCATGAGTATGTCTCGTTTGTTCTATTCTACTCCACTCCAAATAATTATGATTGATTGATTATTGGTGTACCCTGTCTACCATTAAGCGGTGATCTCAGGGTTTCTGTTCATTCACTTTCTCTCATGTGCTTCCATCAGATGCTCAAGCAAATTAAAACGAAGATAAAAATCCATTAAAATCCAACAGAGTATATGGAGAAAAACTTTAAAGGAATCTGTACAAAGCCTAAGATATTTCTATAGATACAGAGTTCCATTAAGTAACCAACTATGCGAGAAGGATTGACCTCTCGAAAAAGTCTGTACAGGTCAGTTACACTGAAGTATTTCCTACTAGTGACTTGAAAGTCTGGGCATTCAATTAAAATATGCCGCATAGTGTAAAGGCTGTCCCAGGCATAGCAAAAGGTTGTTCCTCATTTTTTAAAAGGTAGCTCTGGGCGAGCCATGTGTGGCCCACATGAAGCCTACACATTACCGTCTCCCGTTTTCTGCCTGCTCCCTCACTTCTTTTGTGGAGGTCTTCTCCCAAGTTGGGGAGTACCTTTTAGAGCTTATTTGCCCCCTCAGTATCCCAATTTTCTTGCCAGACGGTGTGGATGTAAGCATTTATTTTAAGTTTCAAGTCAGACCAACAAATGAGTTTTCCCCGAGTATGATGCTTTATATAGAGCTGCCTTTGCGAGTTTGTCCACATTCTCATTCCCCTGGATGCCCACGTGAGCAGGAATCCAGAAAAAGAGATGTGAACATAGGGTGGAAATTTTCGGATTAAATTGAACAGGCCCAAATAATTATGAAGAGGAGCAATTATGTAGTCAATAAGTTTAGAGCTACATTACACTGTGGTATTTCAATGAAGTAGAAGGATCATTATTACCTTTATGAGGCCTATAGAGTTTATGCTATGGTGCATACTTATATTTCTTTAGTTGTATAAGGTTTTAATGTACTAGAAAAATCAAAGTAAAGTCTGCAATAAATCAGAGATTTCATTTTTTTTTTACATTAATCTAATGCATTTTTTTTTTCGCTAAAATTATGTTGCTTTATTTTATTTTATTTTTTTTTGGGGGGGGGGGCAATATTAGGAATGTATGTATAACTGCAACTATGCAATTTTGAAAAATTCACAAATTGTCCAAATGGCTTCCTCTACAGCATGAAAATTTTACTTATAAAAATAAAAATAAAAAACACATGGATTTAGGCCCTTTTTTACATTTGTTTGTTCTTTGATGAAGAATATAAAAAAAAAAAAAAGCTGTACTTTTTGGCATAACCAAGCCAAGCTTTGTCATTATTGTCGAGCAGTGAAAGCAAAGTAAAACAACCCCCAAAATAAAAACCCACATTGGAAAGACAATCTAGGGCATCAGGAAGGCTTTTTTCAACACTGCCATACCTGAGCAAGTTTGTTCATCATTACTCAGCGTGTAGTGTGTTGGGCATGCACAGTGGTGTGTTATGTTGTTAGTGTCGTCTGCCGGGTGTGCTAAACACAGGTGACTGCACCCTCCATTATTCACTCCACAAGCATTGGTTTCTGGGGAAGAAAACAAATTGAGATGAAGTGCAGGGTATAAATGTGTGTCTATGCAAGGGATCTGAGGAACGTAAGCAGGTAGTGATTATTTTTTTTCCCCAATATAGAAGGGGTACAAGTGAAGCAGAGTGATCGTTTTGCACAAACGGCATCGTCTCTGAGTTGCCCAATTCCTTTTCAAATCCTCAAGAAATAATTGTTTTTAAAGTCAAAACTTAAATATAACAAATTCATAAGGTTTCAACTTCCAACAAGCAAAAAAAACAAGATCAACCATAAAATACCCATAGCTATTAAAGTTAAAAAACAAATACACTAAATTCAATCAAGGTTTGAGCAATATTAAGGACATTCAAGGCTTATAACACAAGATATTGACACAGCAAAACAGCAAGATAAACTAACCAGCTTGTCGAGATGCATGGAACACAAGGATGTCGGTGACAGTGTTCCGGTTACTCTGTATGATAGTGCGATTGGTCCCATCCATTTTACTGGCTCGCTCAATTGTGCCCTTCTTGGGATCCGTCCAATAGATGAAGCCCTCATATTGGCTGAGGCCAACAGGGTGCTCGATTTGTGACATTGCAATCAGTTGAATGTCACCACCTGTCAAAATTTTGAGCAAGCCATATAAGAGTTTGCTCACAGTTTGTCTGAATTATATCAAAACTTGTAAGACTAAAAGAGCGAAGGCCTGGCATGAGAATGTTAAACAAAAAAACCCCCAAGGTGCCATAAATTGAATTGTGAACATTTTTACAAGAAACAGGCATGAAAATCCTGGAGAGCATACCCCAGATAAATCAAATACGCCAGGCGTACCAAGTTGCAATGAAGAAATGTTTATCTGAGATGTTGAGAATTATGGCAAACGTACCAACATTTCAAATTATGTCCTTTTGAAGTCTTAACATACAAAATATGTAATATTTGGGATTCAATTTTATGGTGCTCAGAAAAAGAAAGAAAAAATATTAAAACGCTGGGGTTAAAACTGAGACAGTGAATGGTTAGTTTTAAATTTTAGCCTGATCTAAGGACTTTCCACGAGCCTAGAGATTTTGCTTGTGATCTTACACTTGGGTGATGTAACTCAATTTGAGAGAAACAAATTTGAAATTGTGCAAAAAGAACAAAAATTTATGAGAAGCTTTGACCATGATATCGCCCATTGTCAGGCCAATTTCTCCTACGAAAAAAAACTCTGAAAAATACTCCCTTATTGATGAGCACTTGTTCAGCATCCCACAAAAACTGCTACAACCTTCATGCTGCCTTGAACTCAACACAAAATATTCGCCCAGATTGTGAAGACTTTGCCAAGAATTACTACTATCTTCAAGTTCCCATCAGCACAACACAAAAACTACTGTCATCTTCACACTACCCCATCTGCACAACACAAAAACTACTGTCATCTTCATACTACCATCTATACAACACAAAAACTGCTGTTATCTTCACACTACGATCAGTACAACACAAAAACCACTGTCATCTTCACACTACCATCTGTACAACATAAAAATTACTGTCATCTTCACACTGCAATCAGTACAACACAAAAACTACTGTCATCTTCACACTACCATCTGTACAACATAAAAACCACTGTCGTCTTTACACTACCATCTGTACAACACAAAAACCACTGTCATCTTCAAACTACCATGATTATGTACAACACAAAAACCACTGTCATCTTCACACTACCATATGTGCAACACAAAAACCACTGTCGTCTTCACACTACAATCAGTACAACACAAAAATTACTGTCATCTTCACACCACAATCAGTACAAAAAAAAAACTACTGTCATCTTCACAGTACAATCAGTACAACACAAAAATTACTGTCATCTTCATACTACCATCTGTACAGCACAAAAAACTACTGTCATCTTCACACTAACATCTATACAACAGAAAAACTACAGTCATCTTCACACTACCAGCTATACAACACAAAAACCACTGTCATCTTCACACTACCATCTATACAACAGAAAAACCACTGTCATCTTCACACTACCATCTATACAACAGAAAAACTACAGTCATCTTCACACTACCGTCTATACAACAGAAAAACTTGTCATCTTCATGTTACAATCAGCAGAATACAAAAATTACTATCAGCTTCAGGTTATCATAATCATAACACACACAAAAATAATTCAAAATGCTAGCAGCCTCAAACACATTTGATCCATCGTATATCAATATCTACCACAGTTTAGGACCTTAACAAGATGAAAAGTAATTTATTATTGTCTGCATTACAAATGAATGTGACAATTCCACCAAAGGTGTGTAAGCTTTAGTATATACCCCTAAGCATGTTTTCATGACCTCTTCTTTGCCACCATACTATTCTATGATCCCTCAGTATGCTTACCAAGCATGTTTGAAGATTTGATGCTATGGTCAGAGACATCTGCCCAGTACAATCGCCTGTCCACATAATCAATGGTCAGATCTTGTATGTGTCCAGCCTTGGGTATCAAAACACGCCGGTTTGTGCCATCCAGATTTGCTCTTTCCAGCACAGGATGCAAACCCCATAAACTCCAATACATGTATCTATATTTTGAGAGAGAGAGAGAGAGAGAGAGAGAGAGAGAGAGAGAGAGAGAGAGAGAGAGAGAGAGAGAGAGAAAGATAAGGTTGGACTTGAGTATATTTTGTGAGCTTCACATAATAAAAAAATAAAACAACTCTTCCAAGCCATTATTTTTTTCATTCCTGTTCTAACTAAGTAGGTAACTGATGCGTATTATCCCTACAATACATTTCAACAGAAAAAATATATCAAACCATTACTTTGCACTCTCCTGGATATAACGACATTCATAAAGGAGTTTCCAGCTTTCCCAGGCCCTCTGTAGCATAAATTTGGTTTTTGGGATATTGCCAGTCCACAACAAGGTTATCTCAGGCTTTTAGGCCCTCAGTCAGGCCAGGACACCAGTGGCAGGGCTTGAACCCACGACAGAAGAGTTCCGGCAGATCACAGGGCAGATCTGCTATTCACTGCACCATCAAATCCCCCCACTTCTGTTATATCTTGAGGCCAGACTTAAAAAGTCCGATGTCACATTTAGTAAATTTTAGAGTAAGAGATTTTTGAAATGAGGTTTTCTCTTTTTGAAATAAAAAAATTGGCAAATGATTAAAAAAATACTCAGTCCAGGTATTACCATTACAAGGCTCAGTATTCTTAGAACTGAACCTCTCGTCATATCAAAGAGTTGAAATATTCCAAATGCTCCTTGTTATTCATTGAGTCATGTAAGCCTATTAAGGCAGCCAGAAATGTCAAAGTAAAAAAAAAAAAAAAAAAAAAAACCTTTTTCTGTAACATCTATAACGCTGTAGGGAACAGTTTCTGCTCAGCATTAAAATCTTTCATCCTTGCTGTTCATTCCATTAACAATGATTTTCATGCTAGAATGTAATTTTTGCTTTCTCAACTGTATTTTATCTTCAAGTGTAAAAAGTTGCCTTCTGGCCCACACCATTTCTGTTAACTTTTCATTTGATCAAAAAACCCTATTGAGGAATGTAAATCAATCTAAACCTCACTCAACCATAAAAATGTTTATGTATATGGCATATGATAAATTACGCATCATACTTACCCGCTAGGCGGATCAAGAGCCAGGGCTCGAGGGTCTTCCAGGTTTCTCCACACCAGGACTTTTCTAGATGAGCCATCCAACCGCGCGACCTCAATGCGACCTTTACCTGTATCAGCCCAATAGATGTTATGGGCCACCCAGTCTACGGCTAGACCTTCAGGTATGTCCAATCCAAACTGAATGATGTGCTGAAAGGAGCTGCCGTTCATATATGCGCGGCTTATTTGCTAGAGAAATAGAGATATGAAGTTTCAGGTGTTTAATACCTCGAAAGAGTCAAAATATAATACACATTACTTTTTAAATGAAAAAAAATTTGATAGGAGAATTTATCTGCAGGAAAGCCCCCCATATAATGATCGTAGTTAAAAAAAAATACCACAGAGACAATCAAACTCATTTATGTTGTATCCATTTGCTCTAGCGTATGTTTTATTTTTATACAGACCTCAATGCAAAGCGGTAAACAATCTCAGCATTTGAGGATTTACCTTAGATTTCTTCAGCATAGAGAAAGGTTATAACTGTCTAGCTTGTGAAATGAAAAGAAACAAAAAAAAATGTATATATATATATATATATATAGCTGTATTCAACAAAAACCCTTTACCTGTAGCTCTCCATCTGCCCAATAAATGCGATTGTCTGAAATATCAAAATCTATGGCCATTGCCTTTTTCACTCCCTGAATAGGAATGAGTTGGTTGTTGTAGTTGGTCTCTAGAGACAGACGGCGGATTTCCGAACGTGACGAGAAGAGCAGGAAGGCATCAGGAACGATGCAAGTCTGGGCGTCTGCACGAAGCTCTAGACCCATGGGACAAGCACATACATGCTTGAGAGGTTGAGGCCGGTATAGACACAGGTGACTGCAGTTGCCATTGTTAACTGCACATGTGTTGGTGCCTGAGAAACACACACACAAAAAAGTATGAAAGAGAAGGGGCTTACTGAATCTAAGCAGATTTATACAAAATATTTTCTGTGTTTTCTCAGAGCAAAACTGGAAAATTTGCAGGAACAGCACTGAAGAAAGTATCTTTACCAAAACAATTGGTAACACTCAAAAACTGGTGGCAGACACTGCTCCTGACTCATGAGTATGAATGTCTATTTCACTTACTGTGACTCTTTTAAAGTGGAAAAATGGAAACAAAACACCAATATCTCCAGCCGGCAAAATATTCTTTCAAGTAGGTATACAGTTGAGAAACGTGAAAAAATTCATATGAAACATATTTGTTCCCAAAAGTTGCTTTGGATATAATACAATGCCAAAAAATGAAAAAAAAAAACAAAAAAACCATGAGAGAACTTCTAGTGATGTACCTATTGTCTTATTTAAAAAAAACAAAAACAACTTAACACTTAAAGGACCGCAGTGAAGAATACTCGCGAAAGAAAACAATCATAAAAGACCAGCGACGAGTATACTCGTGAAAAAGTACCCAGCCGTAAAGGACCAGTGACGAGTATTCTCGCAACAGCTAGTCCACTACTTTATTCCAAACTAGATCATATTTTTTACATAAAAACACTGAAAACACTTATTTTGAACTTCTAGTAATCTTTTTATGGGTAAAGGATTTCCATTATAGGCTTATCACTATTTGTGTTAAAGTTATGCATATAGATTTCTAGAAAATGGGGGCAGCAACTCCAGTCCTGGGGATTGAACAGGGGGCTGGCAGCCCTGGTCTGGGAGGGGTAACTCTAGGGTGGCAAGCCGGTCCTTTAAGTGTTAATAAACCTAACACGAAATCCCAAAGAGCTGGAAAAAAAAAAAGGGAAAAATAAGGCAGTAAAGAAAGATTGAGAGAGCACCTGCTGCTTGAGAGTTGGGTCCCCTCCTGACATATACTGCTTTCAGACCCATCAGATCCGGCAGCTGCTCAACAATTACTGTTCTGTTTTGACCCGTCCACTTATTGACACGCTCAATTGACCGGCCTTGCCAGTCCGTCCAGTAAATATGCTCATCTGGGGAGGAACAAAAAATGGCTTATATATTAGCGGTAGTTCACAGTGTTCTCATTCCAAACTGATCACCCTTGAGCATCCATTGCAAATACATCAAACTGAACTTCCAAAGTCTGTGTTGTCTTCAAGGAAAACAATCACTGTTTTTCTTTTTTCAGCACGTCTTGATTTTTGAACAGATAACCAATGATAGGAAAATGCAAAAAAATGCAGAAACTGATCATTTCAGTAAAACTGTCAGTTCACCTCACTATTTGCTAATGACAATAATTAAATATTGTTCAAAGTAAGAATAAAAGACTAAAAACACTACAAACATTTTAGAGACCTTAAACTCTTTTTGCAAAACTTCAAGTTGTCCAATTACACAAAACACAAAATGTAGTTGTAACATTTAGCATATAAAATATCGCAGGTGAAGAGGCAGAATATTGCAACTACAAATTTAAATAACTGCAGTCACTACATCATTATTCCTAAAAGAATAGATTTTTTTTTTTGGGTAGCGAAATTCTAGCACATCAAAATTTCGAGCAGTAAACACCAGAACAAGAAATAGAGGGACCTCATCCAAAATATATACTGTGACAAAGAAAAGATACAAAACAAAACAAAAAAACCACTATAGCTCAGCTGAGCTATATTTTTTACAAAAAGTTCTTACCAAGAACACTGAATCCAAAAATGTGTGGAAGCTTCTCTGACACCAGAACTACCCTGTCACTTCCATCCAAGTTAGCAGACTCTATGTGATCAGTTATGGCATCTCCCCAGTAGAGACGGCCCTCGGTTAGGTCTATGGCCAGCCCATTGGGCCACTCGATGCCCGTGGAGATGATCACCTCACTGCTGGTGCCGTCCAGGAAGGCTCTGCTTATCATAGACAGCGGCTCGCCCCAGTCAGTCCAGTACATGTACCTTCAGAGAGTGATAATCACAGCAATGATTAAAACAGGGGTTACATATAAGATCTGTATGTATATGTACCTTCAGAGAGTGATAATCACAGCCATGATTACAACAGGGGTTACACCTATGGTCTGTGTTAGCCAATGTATATGTACCTTCAGAGAGTAACGATCGCCCCTTCAGAGAGAGATAATCACAGCCATCATTACAACAGGGGTTACACCTATGGTCTGTGTTAGCCAATGTATATGTACCTTCAGAGAGTAACGATCGCCCCTTCAGAGAGTGATAATCACAGCCATGATTACAACAGGGGTTATACCTATGTCTGTGTTAGCCAATGTATATGTACCTTCAGAGAGTAACGATCGCCCCTTCAGAGAGTGATAATCACAGCCATGA
>BLXT01008617.1:1084353-1094577 GCA_019648995.1 Plakobranchus ocellatus | reverse complement strand
TATTATTATTATTATTATTATTATTATTATTATATTGTTATGTTTTTTTTTTGTTTTGTACTAAAAACGTTCATTGCGAAAACAAGAATTAAGTGAGAGAGAGAGAGAGAGAGAGAGAGAGAGAGAGAGAGAGAGAGAGAGAAAGAGAGAGAGAGAGAGAAGTTAGGAAGAAGACAGAGTGAGGAAAGAGAGAGAAGGGAGGGAGGGAGAGGAGACAGAGAGAAGAAAGGGATAACAGAGAGAGAGAAGAGAAGAAACAGAGGGAGTTAGAGCGAGAAAGAGAGAGAGAAAGTAAAAAGACACTCTCTTGTCTTAAAATAAAAAAACAACAACAAACAAACAAAAGGACAAGTATTCACCAAACAAAATTTAGACGTTAGTTCTAAACAAGTAGATAAAAAAAGCATTATTGAAAAAAGGTTGAGCTACACACGAATATTTTAATTTAAATTTCAAAATTTAAATGTACATAGATTATAAAAATGAGCCTCAAGAAGCCAGCAGAAACACAGTGGCGAACCGACTTTAACTTGCTAAATAGAAAATTATAGATCGACAACGTTACTGGCAAGGCAAAAAATTGATTGATATATAACCATGAGCAAAAAGACAGAAATGAAAGACAAGTAGGATGACAACTAAATAGATAGATAGATAGATAGATAGATAGATAGATAGATAGATAGATAGATAGATAGATAGAAAGATATATAGATAGATAGATAGATAGATAGATAGATAGACAGATAAAATTGGGACACAGGTAAGCAGGTAGAAAGACAGAACCATGAAGCGTAGGTAGCTAGAGCCTGTTGTTTTTAAGACGCTCGGTGAAGGGATTGAGAGACACTCTAGACCGGCACATGGAGACATAATGACATCGGCATATCAACCCAAGAGGGAAGGAGTGAGATTGCAGTTTGGTAAGTTCATGACCAGGTAAGCTCTTAGTCTTACTGAGATCGTGATTTTCACATAATAAATTATGTAGACCCTTTACGTGTGAGAGTATAGAATGTAGTTTATAACAATGAGCAAAAATGTGAGATGCTAAAAAATAATAATTTAAAAAATGGAGATCAAAGCAGGGAAAAGGAAGTGGAGGTCGAATGGCATATATAGTGGAGTGGGTAGACGTAGTGCACAAAGAAAGAGACATAAAAAGAGATGAAAAGGGGGAGGGAGGGGGAAATACAGAGAGAGAGCAAGAGGAGATAAGTACATGTAGTTAGCTAACTAGCTAGAGAGATAGTTAACATAAGCCTATAGATAGAAGAGAGATTGACAGATTAAGAAAGAAAGAAAGAATAAGGAAACGAGCGAGCGAGTTGGTGGGAGCGGGGGTAGAGATGGGGGTGAGGGTGGGAGCAAGGGTGGAGATGGGGTGAGGGTGGGAGAGGGGGTGGGGGTGTCAATAGGACGAGGATGGGACCAAATATAAACAAAACCTTTTTCTTCAGCTCATTGTTTAACCCTGTTTTTTCTTCAGAGTAAATAACTTTTTCATTGATTCCTTTTACCGGCCGGAATCAAGCTGTGAATTTCTCCGCAAAAACGTTGCATGCAAATGCCTATCGATATGGCTGCCTCATTTCCGTGCCGCTCCTGTTGAGTCTACAGAAGGTCTTCTGACTGGAACTGTTGCATAAGCTACAGCTCCTAACTGTGATTCTGTGATAGAGTTATCAAGAAACTGTGTTATTTAATTTTCGTTACTGTATTCAACTTTAGTAGAACTTCTGCATCTTCAACCACATAAGAGTCACCAAAAGACTGAGTCAGTTGGCTATTGTTTGCAGTAACTTTCTAGGTCTATTAGATTTTAGCATTATTATTTTTTAACACTGATATCTTACGAGCGACTGCTCAAAATAGCCACATTTACCACCATCCGTGCAACGTTTGGATAAAGCTGCCATCACTACTTATACATCTGGGTGAAACTGATACCACTGCTTCTACAATGGAACTGCAATCACTACACTTATTATTACTCTGAGTGAAGCTGCCACCACTACTCCAACAACGTTTGGGGCGAAGCTGCAATCACTACGCCTACAACGTCTGGGTGAAACTACCACCTCTATTTCTACAACATATGTGTGCAGCTGCAGCTACTGTAGGAAAGTGCCTTCAACGCCAGTGTTTAAAAAAAAAAAGTGTTCAGAATACACTGTGTCACAAGAAAATTGTTCACGAGCTTCAGTTCTGTAAAGCCTTGGTACTTGTAATAGTTATGACTACAGCATCGAATTGACGATGCGAAGGAGATATAGTTCGGCCGAGGTAAGTGAAGTAATGTCTCTTTTAGACTTAGGCCTAAGTTTAAAGGCTTACCTACATTATATAAAAATTTGGGCTTGTTGAATTTGTTTTCTTTAGCCTCCTAGATCTAGTTTGGCTGCTTTTATGAATATTAACCTGCTGCCCAGGATGCATTCAGTTTTCCTATACTTTCCTATAGAGAAAGTCCTCCGCTCTCTTTTTCAGTTTCATATACCCCTCCCCCTTTCACTTTTTTGCTTTTTTTCTTCATTATCAAGATTTTCATAAGGTTTCAAAAACGTTTTTCATCTTCAATACAGCGCAATCCCTCTTGTATAGCAAAAGCTGTGCCGAAGTCAGTGGCTTTTCGATTATTACAGCTTTTTTGTTTTCATTAATTCTGTTTCGATACAAATTCCTGGAAAACCGGAAAGCCTAGTGATAGCGCTATTTATAGATCTAGGCGGGATTAAAAACAAAATTCCCATGAATAAGGAAGTGATTCCCCGAATAAGTTTTCCGTAAAAGCTTAGGGGACGTAAAACAAAACTAGAAATATAAGGAAGTGATAGCCAGATCTAAGTCTAGATCACATAAAACTAAGTAAAAACAAACCTATTTTTCAGTTTAAGTGGTTTAGATATCTTGGCATTGTAGATCTGGATTAAATAAAAATCTAGTTCAAGGTCTAATCTAGATCAAGTTTAATTCTGCTTGATCAACTCCGGATAGCCGAACTACAAATTAAAGCACTGTAACTGTATGAGTGTATGCAGATGTTACCTAGGTGTAGATCTAAGGCATAGATTTATATCTAGATCTAGATCACTAAAGTAGACTAACACTACAATATTCGTTAATTGTGTTTCCACGCAAATAATAGTGAAAAAGGCGTGTGCATTTCCATAAACAATTCCATGGAGATAGTTACACTCGTCTAGATCTAGATATATAGTGTATATGTAATCCATGAAGGAAAAACTTGATTGAGCATTTAGAAGAAGTTCTAGACACACTTTTGAATAGATTCTACCCCACAGTCTGTATCTCTAGATTCGGATTAAATAAATCTTCCCAGCAACTAGATCAAGGTTTGACTCCTTACAACCAGTTAAAAAATCTTCCCAAAAGTTATGCTGAAAGAGCAAATATTACGAAAGGCAAACTGAATATGTTGCAAGCATCAAATCAGAAGTGCAGATTGTTTGGAGAAAGACATGATTTAAACGTAATGAAAATATTTTAAAGAAGGAAGGAATATCAAAATTCAAGACTTTGAGTTTCGCTAGATTTTGCTCTCATTGAATTTGAAAAAAAAAAATTCATGGGCAATTGTTTATTTCTTCTCATTTACCAAGATATTCCAAGTCAAATCTTTTTTTATGAATCAAAGAACAAATATGGATTTGCCTATTCAAATAGTTTTTCATCATAATTTGGTGCTTTGAGATTTTTAGATTTGGAATTGATAAGAAACTTGGTGAAAGTAAACCCAAAAAGAAAAAGGGCTTTAATGAACAGGCACACATGTACAAATTTTAGGTGCAAAATAATAAGCAGTCCCTTTCCTTGGAGTCACATGTCTATGGCTATCTCCACAGATATTTTCATGGAGTTGAGGGTGCTGAATGGTTTGAACAAAAACTCACATATAGTATACAGTTTCTTATTTCCAGAGTTCTTTCTCTCTACGATCTTTTGGAAATTTTTCAGCAGTATTTGGTTAGGAAGATGATAGGAACAAAAAATTGTTATGTTTCCAAGTACTTTTTTAAAGAAGCAAAGCATATTGTGTGTTGTCAAGATAATTTCAAAAGTGAAATCAGTGCTTCTCATTTCTTTGTCTTGGGGCACATTATTAATTTATATGAGGCAGTGGAGACAAAAATTTTGTAGTTTAAAGAATTAAATCTTTTATCACTAAACATCATGTTATCATAAGTTCCATGACAGTTGCGAGCCTCCATAATTTTTGGAAAGGTCAAATGCATTTTAAGGTTACCCATGGCCTCTTGAATGGCATTGCCATTATAAGGTGGGACCCAAAATAGTATGACTTTTTTTTTTTTTACTGCAATTTGAAAAACAAAGATCTCCAATTACAAAATGGAACAAGCCCCTTGAGTAACAGTGAGATATACATCATGTAAAGTAAGATATTAGCAGTAGTGAGCAATGAAAAAAAAAATTGGCCAGTGTCTCTTTACCTCCTTTTGAATGAGCCTTGAGTTGATGGGTGACCACATTTTTTTTTTTTGTTTTGTTATTTCAAAACTGTAATTTTTCTTCAAAATTTAATTGCTTAATAAATTACATAGCAAGGATGCATCCAAAACTGATTTTTAAAAAAAAAAACAGAACATTTTTTTTTTATTCAATAAACTTACAAATACATGCTTCACATTCAACTTTTTCAAATATGGCTCTTAGAAATTTTTCAAACCTAACAATGATGACGACTCATGTTTTTGTAAACCCTCAAAAGGAGGACCTGCTTCCTATTTTGATGAATCTTGCTTGTTTCACAAGAGGTCTGTGTGAAAAAACTAATTGCCTGTTTTACAAGAAGACAATAAATTCATTTTGAGAAGTTTTGTAATTGATAACTTAATGAGGTACCAGGCCTCAACACCACAAATTTGTAACCACCTAAAACTTGTGTGTATAAATATTTACACCCTTTATAAAATTGTGATATGAATCTCCTTTGTTGAGTAGTTGTAAAATAATTTTGTATTATTGATGCAAGCTTTTAAAAATGTGTCTTAATAAGTTGATGTAATGGTTTCATTGGCCTTAAAATCCCTTCAAAGAATCTTTTTTTTAACAATCTTCCCCCCCTTCCAGAAGGTGGGTATAAAATTTAATGTAAAACAAAATTGCCATATGACTCCACCTTGAAAGATTTTAAGTTGTGATATCGCACTTTTGAAAGCAGTCTACTATCACTCAATAGTAAATTTATTCATAGAAAGTTATTTAGTTTCTTGCATGTGGATTTGTTTCTAATAGAAAATAAAAGCAGACTGGAAAGGCCATCATACAGAGGCAACCATGAATACACATTATCTTTACAATAGTTGTAGATAACATCTGAAACTCTAGCTTGTACAATGATTGTATTGGTAGTGTGTGACTTATCAAACGATAAAGAATAGATAAACAGAGTATGTAAATGTTTCGTTTTCTCAGGCTAGTGCTGCAGCTTAAGGATGACAGACTACAAAGTCATAAATTACGAGCTTGGTGAAAGTGAGTTGACTTAATACTTGCGAGTGCATGTAACAATAGACTCAAAAGAGAGAGAAAGAATTGACTTTGTTTTCTTAGAATCTTTCGACTTACAGCACTAGATAAAAATGAAAATGTTATTAGATGTATAAAATTTTTTTTGGCTTGAGTAACATCAACGCATGCCAAGTTTCCACAGGAAATGCCATCAACTTTCTATTTATAGATTCACATAATTCAAATTCCCAAATCATTTGAAGTCCAGTAATTTTAAAAGAAATTGCTCTCATTGAGGTATGTTGAAACTTTTTGGTGATGTGAAATCTGTCAAGAAAATCTGATTATCTTAAACTCATCTCCATGGTTTTTTTTGCCCATAATCACAGTCGAGAGAGATTTACTTTACATGTATAGCATTGGCACATCGGGTTGCTCTTTACGGCATGGTTAGTATGTACATAAACATACAGCTTGGTCTACAGATATCACTTTATTGTGGTAGTTTGTGATCATGTAGAGAAAAGTTATTGGGAACATGGCTGGCTTAAGGAATTCAGCTTTGGCTTGAAGTGGTGTAAAGAAATAAAGCCATATCAAATTCACTATAGATCCTATTGCAAGTGGGGATCAGATTTTAAATTAAAATATAAGATGAGCCAAACTTTTCAGCTTATCAATTTTCTTCCTGATGTATTTGTTTTGTAGATGCTATGACTTTTTAAAAAATCCAGGGTCTGCATGGCTTTGTAGTTATTCATTAAAGTACCGTAGTGTTATGTTCAAAACTTCTTGCTTTCATGTTATTTGCAAGATATTCAAGTATCTTTTTTTTCTTTTTTTTTTTTTATTAATCGTCAGTTTATTCCTCTGATTTGGACAAGGAGATTGTCATAGTGAGCTTCATATGTTACAAACTAAGCCCATCTGACGACAAGCATCTACCCAAGGAAGGGACTTGTAATGTGAAGTTTTTCCCGGAGTGAGTTGCTTTTAAGGTTAAAGTTTGAGACTACTTAGTGCTCTTTTGGTGCTAGCTGCATTAAAAGTTTCCTTCCAATTTACAGCTGTCAAGTATTCAGATTGCAGATGAGATGGTT
The DNA here is from genome assembly GCA_019648995.1 of Plakobranchus ocellatus. Classification (NCBI taxonomy): domain Eukaryota; kingdom Metazoa; phylum Mollusca; class Gastropoda; family Plakobranchidae; genus Plakobranchus; species Plakobranchus ocellatus. The sequence goes on along the minus strand of BLXT01008617.1, from coordinate 1,087,984 downwards.
TGCACATTTTCAGGTTTTCTCTTTTTTTTTTTATCTGGCCTGAAAATTGAATCAGCTAATAATTCAGTTGAGCTGTTGATACTTCGTATCTTTAATAATCTGCTGTTTTTCTTTGCCTCATTCTTGTGGAAAATTTAAGTTATCATTATCAAAAGAGTTTTGTGGTATACGGTGGTATATTTATTAATTTTACTTCATATTCTATGAAGACTGAAAACTTTAAATACAAATCACAGTCGTAACATTTCAAGTCACTGAGCTAGCCTGAAATTGCAGTCTATGAGCTTTGTTTTGGTTAAAGATGCATAGGCATACATTGCTTTCATGCCAAGGTATCAGCGTTATAATTATGTTGTAAAAATATTTCTTAAACAGACAATATTGTCATCAAAAGATCATTGGCTGTAAGGAGTTAAAATCTGTTCTGGTGTATTCTGAATGGAAGGATAAATATCAATGCACCATGCCTTAATATGGAGAAAGTGACGATTCTTTCTTTAAGAAATATGTTAACAAGCCATATCTATTGACTTGGCATTGACATCGTCTCCAGAGGTATATGTCATGATGCACTAGATCAACGTACCAGGGCTTGATATGGCTGCATATCAATGCTACATCATTCACGAAGCATTGATGTACTACATAGACAAAGAGTTGATTCATTGTTGTTGAGTATCTTTAGCCTAGCTAGTGGGGCACCAAATCACACAGCACTATAACCTTTATTCCTTAAACTGAAGTACTCTCTGAACAGACTTCAGTTTAAGAATGTAGAATGAACTGTTTTAACTGCCATATCATTTAACAGTGCTTTATGCATCATATTTTCAGCCGCCAGAGTTTCGAGGTAGAATTTGTTTTCGAAGATACCAAAAAGAAGACAAAGACCAAGTATGAGGGCAAAATTAGACAGCTACCCAGTAAGATAATTCCGGAGAGAAGCACATGGACAGTAAGACCTGCCGTCTATATTTGTCTTCATTCACTTCAGACGCTCCTAGTATTAGGGAAGAATTCATAATATTCACAAAAAAATGCATCAGATTACAAAAATACGAATGTGTCTAATTTGTTGTAGATTTTGGCCTGGCTCAAGTACAGAAAAACTTCTTGATTGACTGAAGGAGCCATAGCTATGGGAAAGCCTGAAGAAGGCTAATACCATGAGCATTGCTCAGGGCAGTGATACTGTGTAGACAACAAGAACATCTTAGTTGTAAATTTACACTACAGTCTAAATATGTGGAATGCAGGTTGAATTGTTGTAAATATAACTTTTCTCTGGAAAAAAAAAACTCTCAATTGTATGAGTGACTGAGGGCTTTTTGTAGTTTATAAATCTTTGGTCTAAATAACTATTTTTTTTCCTCATGGATCATTTAAATGGATGGTCCTAAATAGGCAAATATGTATCTGATAATTCCTAATGATATGCAGTTTTCAATAATTGAAGCCTTAAAAGGCTTGTAACTTTAGAAGAGTTCAGCTCCAATAAATCAAAATTATAATCTGTGAATGACGTTATTGGACTCAAAGAGTAAAATTTAAAGTTTTGGAAACATCAGTCTTACTGAAGATGTCTGAGTGTACAATTTGAATTCTGTTTTTTATTTATTTTTTTTTTTAGATTATTACATATGGTAAAACAAAATCGCCTTACTACATAGAAAACGAAATAAATTAGCTTATAAAACTTCTCACTGTCATAAGTCTTCAAAACAGTCAGACTGGGTCAAAAGTCACGCTTTGAACAGTCAGGCATTTCTTTCTGTGAGGAACCTGAAAGTGAGAAGCAAGGATCCTGGAAAGGCAGAGCTGCTTGATGGGGATATTAAGTTTTGTGGTAAAGGACACAAGTGTGGAAATCCAGTAGCAATTTGTTTGTGGTTTGAGAGAACTTTGAGAAAGGGTTGTTTATTTTATTGAGTGAAATTGTTCCATAATCATAATTATGATGGTTCACTTTAAGGAATAAATCTGTGCAATCTCAGTATATATAACAGAAAGTGTCATGTTTTTTTTAAGTTAATTCTTTTTTTTCAAATTGGGATGATGCTATGCTAGCCACCTAATTTTTAAAGATATTTATTTCCAGTGAAAATTGCAAGTTCAGTGAACATGCCTCACTCATGTGGAATTATTCCCTATGTTATTTTCACTCAAAGTCCATTGTAAGCTTTTGTTGAAGATATAGCAAAAAGGTTACAATCATCTACAAGTTTGTTCTATCTTTCTCCACATTATTAGCTTTAAAAATGCACATAAAAAATTTTCTACTTATTTGATGTTTGTTTTTTTTTTTTTTTTGGTTTACTTTTCAGATAGAGAAGGGAAAGATTGTTGTCAAGTTGTGTAAAGAAGACAAGAACTGTGATTGGACTCCAATGGTCAGATTTCGAGGCTTGGATCAGCTTGATGATGAGGAATTTCCATAGATGAACTTTTTACCCGCCAGGGAATCGAAGATGAGTTTGGAAATGAATAGATAATGTTGGGTAGAGAAAGGGGGGAATCCATGAAATACGCTTTGAGAAAAATCAGGGAGAGAGGAAAATAGCAGGGTAAATTACACTCAGCATCAAGTAACTTACTTTTTAAATAGTTAATATTGTCATTGTAACAGTTAGTAGTGTTTATGTAATTGATGTAGTTGTGTGTCGTGCAAGTGACCTGACAAAGGCTTAGGGCCAAATGTTGGGGTCATTTGCCTCTTTCTAACTTTATGAAGCAGGTCAACATTTTTTTTTGGTGTCAATTTGATCCCAGTGTCTTACAATTGTGAATTTTCACTGAAGATTTGTATCTTCTGGTTTTTTTTTTTTTTTTTTTTTCAATTTCATATCTGGCTTTTGTCTGGTATTTTACTTTCATTTGTCTCGTCCAAAGGAATATCATTGGATTTCACTTTACAGTCATGTTATTTCTCAGCTTAAGTAAGGAGTGTATTTTGCCTCAAAGCTCTGATCCATTGTCGCATTAGTGTGTCTCCTTTTAATTGTCTCTGTAGGCCCGTACTCATATTTTATGTCCCTATGGTTTCAGATAGATCATTACCCTTGACTTTTGTCTTCATTTTTTTTTCACATTTCAGTCATAAACAGGAAAAAAAAAAAACAGCATCGGATGTAACAGCATCAACATTCGATTTCATACTTCATTTAAACTATTTGATTCTCTCTCAGAAAGGATTTTGTAGTGGTCTGACAAAATGAGTCGAGTTGCGGGTCTACATCACTGAGATCAACTCAAGATATTGCAGTAAAGAAGTAAATATTCTCGATGCTTTATGCACAGAAAGTCTATTGCATGTCAATAGTAAGTTTTCCCACACAGAGAGTTCAGTAGTTTTCACCCCTCTAGACCATGGTTTTCATTTAAAGTCAATCATGCAAAACCGCAACTCAACTCATTTTTTTTCAGACAGCTACACATATATGTGATTCATTCATACAAAATTTGTCTTTCAGCAATTGCCAACAGAGTAAAAAGTGAAATTTGTAAAAGAGGATGAAGATGCTAAACACAAATTATTAGCATATCTCTAAACTCTAAAGGTTGGCTTTCGCCAATGGGGGAAAACAAAATTTTTTTTTTTTTATTTTGAAAAAAGGTTTTTTTAACCTACACA
>BLXT01008617.1:1059132-1071429 GCA_019648995.1 Plakobranchus ocellatus | reverse complement strand
TCACTAGAATTTATTTTCACAAAAGAAACCCTGGGAAAAGTTCTAGATAAATGTAATTTGCATTCTATGGCTTTTGCGTCTAACGTTGGGAGAGATGTACCTGAATCCCATTGCAGCAGTTTAGCATCTTGTAAAGAATCGGGCTGCTTGGTGGCCTATTATTTTTAAATTTAATTATGCTTTTTGTTTTGTAAGACTTTCTTCAGTAAATGCAATTTTCAATAAGCAACTTTTTTTCTTTTAAAGTATCAGGTAACTTATTTTGAATTATTAATGTTAACATTGTAACAATTAGTATTGGTTATATAATTGCTGTAGTTGTGTGTGTCCTGCAAGTGACCTGACAAAGGTTTAGGTCCAAATGTTGTGGTCTTTTGCCTCTCCCTAACTTTATGAACCAGGTCAGCATTTTTTGGGGGGGTCTCCATTTGATCTCAGTGTCTTACTTTAAATTGTGAATTTTCACTGACGATTTATATCTTTTTTTTTTTTTTTTTAATTTTGTATCCGACTTTTGTTTGGTATTTTAGTTTCATTTGTCTCGTCCAACGGAATATCATTGAATGTCAATTCACAGTCATGTTATTTCTCAGCTTAAATAAGGCGTGTATTTTATCTCAAAGCTCTGTTCTGTGGTCGCATAAGTGTGTCTGCTTTTTGACTCTGTAGGCCTCTTCTCATATTTTATTTCCTGATGTCCTGAGTGTTTCAGATAGATGTTTACCCTTGACTTTTGTCTTCATTATTTTTTCCATCTCAGTCATGAACAGGAAAAATAAAAAAAACAGCATTGGATGTAACAGCATCAACCTCTACATTCAATTTCATACTACTTTTCAATTGTTTAATTCTCTCCAAGGAAGGATTGTGAATACAAACAAGTACATATGTTATTCATTCATACAAAATGACTTTGTCTTTCAGTGACTGTCAACAGAGTATAAAGTGAAATACGTAAAAGAGGATGAAGTTGCTGAACACAAATTATTAGCCTATCTCTAAAATTTGAAGGTTGGCTTTCGGCAATGGGAAAAATAATTTTTCAAATCCAAGTTCTCCTCGCCCTCCCCCCTCTCTCTCTCTCTCTCTCTCTCTCTCTCTCTCTCTCTCTCTCTCTCTCTCTTTCTTACTTTCAATCTCTCTCCATCTTCTTCAATAATGCACCATTTCTCTTTTTCGCTCTCTTACAAAAAAATATGTGTATATAATACATGTGTGCCTGTTCATACACAAAAAATTGTTTTAGTCTACAATGGCAGCAAAGCAAGACACCGATGTTAGAATTTTGGGCTCCTCTGTTTTGCTCAATTAGAGGATGATGACATAATTATTATATGTCTGTTTTTTTTTTTTTAATCATTACAATAGTTAACTTGTGCCATAGTCATAGTGTATTGCTCACTAACGACAAACTCATTGAAAAAAGATATCATCCGTAGATGGATTTGTAAATGCGCTGTATAATTTTTTGTAATCATTTATGTTTGTACAAATAAAATGTACATATATACGATTTTCCATACTCGCCTTTTCGAAGTTTTACATCTTTTTTTACCTCAATTTAGTGTGAGTGTTTGTGTTTCTCTTTAAAAAGTTATTCAAAACACTCTTTTTTTTAAAAACCTCTGTTTGCATCTCTTTCTATCGCTATTTTTCCTTTTTTCTTCTTTTCTCTAGATCTTTCTGTCTAGATATTGATGTCTATCCTGCTCTCTCTCTCTCTCTCTCTCTCTCTCTCTCTCTCTCTCTCTCTCTCTCTCTCACTCTCTCTCACTCACTGTTATTGTCCCTCATATTTCTTTCCATTTTTTTATACACCATCCTGAAATTAATAAGTTTTAAAGTTATTCCAGATTCCTTTGAAAAAAGCTTTTTTGTTCTCTTAGATTTTTTACTTTATTTTATTCCAGTTGAAAATTGATACACAAAACCAGAAGCAGTCTTCTTTTGGTGACAATCCTTTAGTTCCTTGTGTACTCAATATCACAGGTTTTATTCTTCAACTTCTAAGATATAATGGAAGTATGTGACCGTAGTTTAACCTCAATATGATCACATTAAGTCTCAGATTTATACAGTGGAAACCATATATAACAGGGATCCTGTTATGACCGGGATTTTTGAATTCCCTGTCTTTTCGTACTCTTTATTTCTAGTAAAAAATATCGGCAATAACAGGAATCATGGAAGCCCAATCTGTTACAACAGGGACACAAGACTTCTTCAAATCAAAAGGGCACAGTGATGAACAAGCCCATGCAAGGCCGAGTCACTGCAATTACATGCTCAATAAACAACATGTGAGGCAAGAGAGGGTTGTGGTGTACTGGAGACCTCTATCTAGCACTTGGCTTAGCTCCACACACACATAAACGAGTCACGCGGCACAGCTTCCTTGATGCTTTCACATCACATGCGCACGTACACACATTTACTGCAGTGTAATGCACTCTGACAGCGATGGAATTTTTCTTTTCATTATGACCACCAACGATGTTGAACGCAAGAGAAACGCCTTTCAATTAAGGTTAAAGTTTGAAACCACTTAGTGCTCTTTCGGTGCTAGCTGCATTTCATATTTTCTGCCAATTAACATCTGACAAGTATTCAGGTCATAGATGAGATGGTGTGAACATTTTCAGGTTTTCTCTTTTTTTTTCTCGCCTGATAAATTAAATCAAGTAATAATTCAGTTTAACTGTGGGTACTTTGTATCTTTAATAATCTACTGCTTTTCTTGCCTCGTTCATGTCAAAAATTTATTTTCATTATCAAAAGAATCTTGTGTACAGCAGTGATATATTTAATAATTTTACTTCATATTCTATGAGGACTTAGAACATTAAATACAAACCACAATATATCATGTTTTCAGACCAGTTTGATGAGTCACAGTTTTAACATTTCAAACCACTGAGCTAGCCTGAAATTACAGTCTGTGAGCTTTGTTTTGGCGAAAGATGCATTGCTTTCATGCTAAAGTATACACTTTGTAATTTTGTAGTAAAAGTATTTCTTGAACAGACAATATTGTTATCAAAAGATCATTGGCTGCAAGTAGTTAAACTCTTGTGATGTATTCTGAATGGAAGGATTAATTCTTTTCTCCAACTCTAGTCTGGTATGAAATCTTCAAGTACAAGGGCATCACTTTAAACGATAACTCTGTCACCATTAGAAGTCTCAAGACCAAGAGTTTTAACATGTCTTCATCTAATGCTGCCCTTTATTTGGATTATCATGGGGACTAGAAGGAAAAACTAACTCTCATGTTGAAATACAAATTTCTATTCTGCCACTTGCCTCTAGAGAACAAAAAGGCTCAAATCAGAAATTTTGTAGCCTTTTCTTAAAATTACTTATGAGTCCAAAATGTACTGTTGAAATAAATTCTGCTAGCTCTTTTTTTTCCATTCAGTTTTTAATTGCTTGTTAAATTGGTGTCCAATAAATATTTGAACACAAAGTACAGTCTCATGAACCTTAACAGAGTGTGGCTGCTTTTTCTGTCCTCAACTCAGACTAAAAATTTTTAGTTGCAGTAGTATTTTATTCCATATTAGCTCATAGTCTCTTGTAATTTTTTTTTCACATATTTTGCCTGGATTATATTTAAGCCTGGAAACATATCATGATTGCAATGTACCACCCATTGATGGGGCAGCATATCATATCTACATACATGCAACATGCCTTGATATAAAGAAAATTACAATTCTTTCTTTAAGAAATATGTTAGCAAACCATGTCTAATGACTTGGCATAGACATCATATGTACATGGGGTATATGTCATGACGCACTAGATCAACATCCAGGGCTTGATATGGCTGCATATCAATGCTACATCAGGCACCAAGCATTTATACAGAGACAAAGAGTTGATTCATTATTATGAGTATCTTTAGCCTAGCTAGTGGGGCACCAAATCACACAACTCTGCAACTGTTATTCATTAAATTGAAGTACTCTCTGAATAGACTTCAATTTAGGAATGTAAAATGAAATGTTTTAACTGCCATATCATTTAACAGTGCTTTATACATCACATTTTCAGCCGCCAGAGTTTCCAGGTAGCCCTTGTTCTCAAAGACACCACGGAGAAGACAAAAACCAATTATGTGGGCAAAATTGGACAGCTACCCAGTAAGATAATTCCAGAGCGAAGCACATGGACAGTAAGACCTGCCTTCTTTATATGCATTCATTAACTTCAGATGTTCCTAGTATTAGGAAGAATTCATAATTGTTACAAAATGCATCCGATTATGAAAATACGAGTATGTGCTATTTGTTACGGATTTTGGCCCGGCTATAGCACAGAAAAACTGTGTTCTTTTGACTGAAGGAGCTGGTGTAGTTATTGGAAAGTCTGAAGATGGTTAATCAAAATAATATTGTGACCTTTGCTTAGGGCAGTGAAACTTCTGTGGAATTTCAAGAACAAGATTATCTTAGCTGTAAATTTATAGGCTAAATGTATGGAATGGAGGTTGAACTGTTGGAAACATAACTTTTCTCTGGAAAAAAACAAACTGTCAATTGTATGAGTGAGTGAGCACTTTTGCTGCTTCTAATTTTTGGTAAAATTATAAATTTTTTTTACTCTTGGATCACTTAGATCAATGGTCCAAAATAGGCAGGTATGAATCGCATACTTCCCTTTGATATGCAGTTGTCAATAATTGGAGCTTTAAAATGCTTTTAACTTTAGAAGAGTTCAGTTCCAATAAATCAAAATTATAATGAACGAATCAATTTATTGGACTCCGAGGATTAAAATTTAAAGTTTTGGAAACATCGGTCTTACTGAAGATATCTGAGCATACAATTTGAATCATGGTTGTTTTTTTTTTTTATACATTATTATATATGGTTACACAAAATGCAATATCAGTATAACAGAAGATGTCAGTTGTTTCAACTTTAATTTTTTTTTTTTTTTTTCAATTTAGAATGATGCTAGCAAGCCAATCAATATTTCAAGATATTTTTTTGCCAGTGAAAGTTTGCAAGTTCAGTGAACATGTCTCACTCATATGGAATTATTCCCAGTGTTATTGTCACACAAAGCCCATTGTAAGCTTTCATTAAAGATATAGAGAAACTTTTACAATTATCTACAAGTTTGTTCTATCTCTCTCTACATATTATTGCCTTTAAAAAAGCACCCCAAAAATTGTTCCACTTATTTGATGTTTTTTTGTTTTTTTTGTTTTACTTTTCGGATAGAGATGGACAAAATTGTTGTCAAGTTGTGTAAAGAAGAGGAGAATTGTGATTGGACTCCAATGGTCAGAGTTCGAGGCTTGGATCAGCTTGATAGTGATGAGAGCTCCTAAAGATCAATTTTTTACCCGCCAGGGAAACAGGGATTGAACTTGGATATAAATATATATGAATAAATTATGTTGAGGAAGAGAAAGGGGGGATATATATGAGGTACACTTCATGAAAGTATTGGAGTGAAGAAAGCAATAGGGTAAATTACACTCCATCAGAGTCTGAATAAGAACTAACACCTGTCAGAATCTTAAAGGAAAAATTAATGGTTTAAAACGATGGAGTGAGAACTTTTTTATTTTATATGCTGTTTGGAAAGAAACATTTGTTACAATCTAATGTAGATGTCTAACCCAAGTGAGTCAGGAATCTATAGAATGCACAGATAAGCTAAATCAGACTCCGAAGATCCATGAAGTTCTTTTTTCTTACTTCTCCAATAAAAATTGTACAAATTTTTTTTATAAAGGTTTTCCTGTTGAAACACAAGTTGCAAGCATGGGTTTTTTAAGAAGTAGAGTAGTGCTCCATTACGAAGCTTTTTCTTTATCCTTAATTAAGGGAAGCAGATTGTATGTAAACAAGTATGTAGATTAATTCAAATGGATGAATTTATTTTTTTTTTTATAATGGCTCATAGTTATATTCTGTTGTTGCCAGAAAAGGGTTGAGTGGATAATTAGAAACATTTAGGAAAGTGAACTCTTCTCATTTTCTTGGTGTGGCTGTTTAGTGTGGATAGAGAATTCATCAGCCACCTTTCCTCTGTTTAGAAATGTTGCATTAAACATTTAAACTGTCTTACGGTATGCAGATACACATTTTTAATTTTTTTGGAACCTTAAAAAATTTTTGTGGATTTAGATTAGATAATGTACTTTGGGTGCAGACTCTTCCAAAATACTGCTGTAGTTTTTGGTTTTCTTTTAGATAAATGTGAAAAAAATTTAAAAATATATTTTTAACTGCATCTTGTCCATTTTTGTTTAGATATGTACACTTTTTCCCCCTGAAAGTCTAGTTCATATTGTTTCTTGTTTGTCTTGCTTGAACTTTGAGTACCAGAGAGTTAGAGGTGCTTGCTATGCTCACTGCTTCCACTCTTGATAGCAGCTAAGAATATTTATTGATCATTTGTTTGTTGTTCTATCTTTTTACCAATAGCTGGATTCTGCTGTTGTAGGTAAATGCTGTTACAACTGAAATGTTGTGCAAATGCTGAATTGAGGACTTAAAACCACTAACACTCAATGTTTTTCATGTTGGCAGCTGATGTTTTCTTGGTGTTTTGTGATTGAACTTACTAGATCAATCAGTGTCCCCTGTTGAATGTTGAGAATGTCTTACTAGATCAACCAAATGTCCCATGCTGTTTTTTTTTTAACAAAACAAATAGGCAGGGCAATCGGATCGCAAGTCAGAAAAAGAAAAGAGTCTCAAGTTTAAAACAGCATTTTATATTGAAAAAAGAAAGCCATCTAGAAAATGCTAAATGTTCCGATCATTAAAAAAAAAGAGAAATAAAACTAATCTGTTTTTGCTTACATTAGTCTTTTTTGGAGGTAAAACTAGTGTCATTATTTCATCTTTCCACCATTCTAACTTGTATGTTTTTTTTTTTTTGTTTTTTTTTTTGTGTTGGATTTTGTCTTCCAATAACTTTCAACATTCAATCAGATATGATTTTTTTTTTTTTTGTAGAACATAAGGAAACCACAGTTTCTCTAATGATGTTTATTATTAAAATTGTCTGATTGATATGCTGATCAACTCAGAAAATCATAATGCCATACTTTATGGTCCTTAAGTTTTTTTGCTTTGTTTTTGACTGTGTTTGCAAGATTAGTTCTTTACAGCTGATTTTGCAAATTGCCATGAATGAAAATTATTTTAAGGCTAAGCATATGTAGTTTTAAACAAAAACATTCTGAAAAAGAACTTTCAGAAACTTGAACTGTGGCACAGTTTTTTGTGTCTGCCCTACCAAGTTTTCACTGGGATTTATTTTCACAAAAGAAATCTTGAGAAATATTCTGGATGTTTGTAATTTGCAGTCTGCAGTTGTTGGGTCTAACGTTAGGAGAGATGTACCTGAATCCCATTGCAGTAGTTTAGCATCTTGTGGAGAATAAGGCTGCTTGGTTGCCTATTTTTATTAAATTTAATTATGCTTTTTGTTTTGCAAGACTTTCTTTGGTTAATGCAATTTTCATAAGGCAATTGTCTTCTTTTTTTTTTCAGTATCAAATAACTTATTTTTTCAATGATTAATAATATCATTGTAGCACTTAGTATTGTTTATGTAATTGCTGTAGTTTTGTGTGTTGTGCAAGTGATCTGGCGAAGGCTTAGGGCTAAATGTTGGGGTCTTTTGCCTCTCCCTAACTTTATGAAGCAGGTCAACCCTATTTTTGTGTCAATTTGATAGCAGTGTCTTACATTAGTTAGTTTTCTTTTTTTTATTATTTAATTTCATACAGGTCTGGCTTTTGATTGGTATTTTTTTCACATTTCGGTCATAAACAGGAAAAAAAAATTGGCATCAGATGTAACACTAACAGTATCAACCTCTACATTCGATTTCATACTACATTTAAACTATTTGATTCTCTCTCAGGAAGGATTGTGTAGCGGTCTGACAAAATGAGTCGAGTTGCGGGTCAACATCACTGAGATCAACTCAAGATATTGCAGTAAAGAAGTAAATATTCTCAATGCTTTATGCACAGAAAGTCTATTGCATGTCAACAGTAAGTTTTCCCACACAGAGAGTTCAGTAGTTTTCACCCCTCTAGACCATGGTTTTCATTTAAAGTCAATCATGCAAAACGGCAACTCAACTCATTTTTTTTCAGACAGCTACACATATATGTGATTCATTCATACAAAATGACTTTGTCTTTCAGCAATTGCCAACAGAGTAAAAAGTGAAATACCTAAAAGAGGTTGAAGATGCTAAACACAAATTATTAGCATATCTCTAAACTCTTAAGGTTGTCCTTCGCCAATGGAGGAAAACAATTTTTTTTTTTTTAAAGATGTTTTTTTAACCTACATATTTTCATTCAAANNNCCCCCCCCCCCCCCAAATTCTCTCTCTCTTACTCTCAATTTCATGCTGAAGAGTTTTACTAAACCTACACATTTTCTTTTTCGAATCTAAGTCCCTCCCTCTCCCCCTCTCTCTCTCTTTCTCTCTCTCTCTGTTAATCTATCTTCATGTCCTTCAATAATGCACCATTTCTCTTTGTCTCACTATTGAAAAAATATGTGTATATATTATAATAAAATATATGTATGCCTGTTCATATACAAACAAATTGTTTTAGTCTACAATGGCAGTAAAGCAAGACTCAGATGTTAGAATTTTGTGCTCCCGTGTTTTACTCAATATGATAATGATGATGCATTTATTATATGTCTATAATTTTATCAATACCATTGTTAACTTGTGCCATAGTGTAATGATCACTAACGACAAAGAAATTCATTGAAAAGAGAAATCATCTATTGACGGATTTATAGATGCACCGTACACTGTATAATTTTTTGTATTTATTTATGTAGAAAAAATAAAATGTACATACTATTTTCCTTAATTGCCTTTTCAAAGTTTTACATCTTTTTTACCTCAATTTAGTGTGTGTATTTGTGTTTCTCTTTAAAAAGTTATTCAACACATTCTTTTAAATAAAATCTGTTTGCATCTCTTTCTTTTGGTATTTTTCTTATTTCCCCTTTTCTCTAGATATCTATTTCTATCCTACTCTCTCTCTCTTTCTCTCTCTCTCTCTCTCTCTCTCTCTCNNNNCTCTCTCTCTCTCTCTCTCTCTCTCTCTCTCTTTCTCTCATTCTCTCTCTCTCACTGTCAGTCTCACTATTATGGTCCCTCATATTTCTTTCCATTTTTTTAATACATTATCCTAAAATTGGTAACGTTTTCAAATTATTTGGGATTCCTCATAGTTTTTCTCTTTGTTTTATTGCAGTTGTATTAAAAAATTGGTACACAAAACCAGACACAGTAGTCTTTTGGTGACAATCTTTTAGTTCCTTGTATACTCGATATCACAGGTTTTATTCTTCACGTTCTAAGATGCAATAGTAATATTACCGTAGTTAAGCCTCAATGTGACCGCAGTTTAGCCTCAATGTGACCACACTAAGTCTCAGCTTTAGAGGTATTGTGTCTCAGTGTAACCAAAGTCAGTCTCAGTGTGATCATACTAAGTCTCAATTTCACCGTAATTTAGGCTCATCGTAACGAGTATATGATCGTAGTTAAGTCTCAATGTGATCTACCTCAGTATGACCGTTGAAAGGGGGGCTGAAAGCCCGAGATCACTTCCATATTTTAAACTTCTGTTTAAAAAAAACTGAGATAAGGATTAAATTTTGAGCGGGGGATGAAAGCCTGAGTTCACTTAGATATTAAAAAAACATCGGAGATAAAAAATAATAATTTTTTGGTGGGGGACTGAAAGTCTGAGATCACTTTCATTTAAAAAAACTGACATAAAAAATAAATTTTGAATGGGGCTGAAAGCTTGAGTTTACTTCCATGTATAAAAAACAGAGATAAAAATAATTTTTTGGTGGGGGGCTTAAAGCGTGAGATCACTTCCATAAAAAAGAACGGAGATGAGAAATAATTGTTTTAGTGGAGGACGAAAGTCTGAGATAACTTCAAGATCATAAGCAAGTGATAAATTTTTTTTCTGGGGGGAGGGGGGCTGAAGGAGCCTATTCGATCATTATGATTCCTCAGAAATCTCAGTGGGTAAAAAGGCGTTTGCATCTCCATCTATAGGCTATTCCATTGAGGTATGTAGTTACTATCGTCTAGATTAAGATGTACACTCAGCCTATCCATGAAGGAACAACTTGATTGAGCATTTAGTGTGATCAAAATATTCCTATGTGCATCATTGCAGGACGGTAAAATAAAAAAAAAAACAACAAAAACAAAAAACGCATGCCCTTGGCGACTTGGTTCAAGTCCATGAGAGCCTGTTTATTTTTATTATTCGATTTGGGTTTTTATTTTAAAATTACTTTGTGTGTGGGTGTGGGGGGGGGGGGCTATTAATTTAAACTTTTCTTTAAAACAAGAGCGCTATTGCGTTTTTTGAAACTTTTAATTCTAGAGAATATTACGTGTTTTTTTTTAACTTCTAAAGTAGACCTGTCCATAGTGCAAAGAATTAGATCTAGATCTGTAATAGATCTACTTTAAAGATTCTAGATTCTATGCCAGGAAAGATAGATCTCTTAAGTTGTAATAAGAAAATTTAGTCAAGAATAAGAATGAGATTTAGAATGTAGATCGATATCGAGATTTTCTAGAAATAGATCTAGAGTCAGAAAACACTTTTGAATAGATTTTACCCCACAGTCAGTCTGTATCTCTAGATTCGGATTAGATTGCAAATCTACCCAATCACTAGATCTAGATTTCTCAATCAATTCAAGGTTCACCAATAGAAAAATCTTTGCAAACGTTATGCTGATAAAGTAAATATTATGAAAGGCAAACTTTTTATTTGCAGTTTACAAGACTAATCATTTAAGAAGTCACAGATTGTTTGGACATGATTTTACCTTAATGAAAATATTTTAAAGGAGAAACAAACAGCAAAATTTGAGACTTTTTTTTGCTAGGTCTAGAGATTTTGCCCGCATTGAATTTGAAAAACAAAAAAAGATAAAAAAAAAAATATCATAGACAATTGTTTTATTTCTTTTAATTTACCAAGATATTCTATCTAAGTCAAATCTTTTTTATAAATCAAAGAACAAATATGGATTTGCCTATTCAAACAGTTTTTCATCTTAATTTGGTGCTTTGAGATTTCTCAGAGTTAGACGTCTATGGCTATCTGCACAGAAATTTTCATTGAGTTAAATAGGACTACCAGAATCTTTCACACAGAAATTTCTGTGGAAACAGAGCTAGCCATTAATAGTTTTTTTTAGATCAATTCTAGACTTGGATGTTTGTTAAAAATAAAATATGGCTTTTCATTCACAAAATGGGCCCTTTAATGTTTTTTTTTTTTTTTTAAGCGATTCAGGCGAAAAATCAGAAAATTCTTTTTAACAAAAGTGTTAAGAATCACAAAAAAGTTTCAAACATTTATAAAGAAACATTAAGGGATGAAAAATTTTTGAACAATCTGTCTTCTTTGAAAAAAGAAAGGAAGCAACTTTAGTCCCTTGTTAAATGTGATTGAAACAGTATCGTCAGTGCTAAGTCTATGGATGACACTGCTCGTCATTTGACTTCAGCAGTCTAGATGTTCATTCCTTTCTTTGTAGCACGGGCAGTGTTGTTTCCATCCTTCTTGAATCTCTTCAGGGTGCTGAATGGTTTGAACAAAAACTCACTTATACAGTTTGTTATTTCCAGTTTTCTTTCTCTCTATTATCTTTTTTGAACATTTTTCAACGGTGTTTGGTTAGGGTTTGGGTTTTTGTATATATAGTATAGCTAGTCCACAATAAGGTGATCTCAGGCTTTAAGGCTCGCAACAGAAGAGTCCATGCAGATCTCAGGGAAGACTCACAAGGTTTGGTAAGGAGGATGATAGGATTAGGAACAAAAAATTGTTATTTTTCCAAGTACTTTTCTTAGGAAGCAAAGCATAATGTGTGTTGTCAAGATAATTTCAAAGTTGAAATATGCAAAGCATGCTCCTCATTTCTTTGTTTTTTGGTGCACATTCTTACTTTATATGAGGCAGTGGAGACAAAAATTTTGCAGTACTAAAAAAATAAATCTTTTATCTCTAATCATTATTTCAACAAAAGTTGCATGACAGATGCGAGCCTGCCTAATTTTTGAAAAGGTCGAATGCATTGTAAGATTATCCGAGGCCTCTTGAATGGCAAAAGAGCAATTGCCACAAGGTGGACCCCAAAATAGTGTCACTTTTTTACTGTGATTTGAAAAAAGAAAAAGAGTTTCCAATTAAAAAATGGAAAAGGCCACTTGAGTATCAGTGAGATATACATC
>BLXT01008617.1:996699-1011987 GCA_019648995.1 Plakobranchus ocellatus | reverse complement strand
GTAAATCATAGATGTCTTCTTGAACACATAGAGTTGAAATGCAACACAATTAGCAAAGACAGTCAATGCAAATCATAGGTGGTGTGCAGAGGAGCAAACGGCAGGAAATGGTTATATCCCCTATGAATGATGCTGGAAATGCACCAGGGAGTGAGAAGGCCATCATGTGTGGTGTACGAGAAATGTAGGAAAAGATATTATTGTCAAGCGTTCAATCAAGAGCCTGAAATTGGCTGTCAAATGGATAATAATCTGGAAAAACTGTGATTTACAACAAATTTTAAACTGAACTAATCTTCAAACAACGTACTGCCATGAGAGCATCCTCGAGTGTGGCTCTAAAGGCGTCCAGCAGAGTGATGGGCATGTCAGAGATAAAACCAATAGTGTCAATAAATGTGACCTTGAGAAGTGAGGCCAGCTGCCCTTTGTGTGTGCTCACATCCAGCGTGGCAAACAAACGATTTTCTGGAGTCATCGTGTCATCATGGGTTAAAGCCTTGATCAAAGTTGTCTTACCTAGAATAGAAGAAAAACCTTTAAACCATTTGGTTTAACTTAAATTGACTTTGAATAGATCCACCTTCTTTTAAGAATATCTTATATTCCTAACACATTTAAAGCCACCATTGATTATCATATGGTACAAAGCAATATATTAGTCAATATATGGATACGCTGATGTTCTTTTTCTTCTCCCAAAAAACATCGATGATTACCAGTCGTCCACTGCACCATCTGTCTGGCCACCTGAGAAAAACCTTGGTAATTTGTTTGAGCTATTTTTCGTGCTGAGCCTTGTAAAGTAAAAAATCTTGTTTTTACCAACATAACATTTTCTCTTCAAAATTTCATAACCTCAGTTCTACTTGTGATATCAACAACACAATGACAGCAACAAATTTTAACTTCAAAATGTACACAAACAGACAGACATGCAATTTGGGGGTGGGGGGGAGGGGCACACTCCAGATGTATATATAGCAAAATGTGAAAGGTCTCCTTAAGTTGGCAG
Organism: Plakobranchus ocellatus; assembly: GCA_019648995.1. Lineage (NCBI taxonomy): Eukaryota > Metazoa > Mollusca > Gastropoda > Plakobranchidae > Plakobranchus > Plakobranchus ocellatus. Next base: position 1,010,972 of record BLXT01008617.1, on the reverse strand, counting down.
ACATTTGATTTCAAATTTTACCAGGCTATATCCAATATTTTTCAGAGAAAATGTAGATACCATTGTATATATGTGTTTACTTTGACCCAATCCTGAACTACCACTGCCTTTAACTAGTGAGAGGGTCATCATTCTTCAGGGTCTACCACATCTAATATATATTCTCATTATGTAAATAAATCCGCTTTTCCCTGGACTTTATCTAGAAATAATTTTACCCATGCAATATTAAAAATTCTGCCCAATTTGACGACCAAAGTGATATAATCTATTCCATAATGTATTTCATTATTCCTTGCACTCCACTTTTATATGTTTAATGACATTTATTCAGTTTTAGTTTTAAAGTGCTTGTAGAGTTTAAAAGATGTTGAGAGAGTAGCACCAATACATTGTCTGAATCCCAAACTCTCACCACAAGTAATTGAACTGATGGCCTTGACTGCCCCAAACTGACATTAAAATACAACATGAGGTAAATGATTAGCGAAAGACACAATTGAAGATTATTTCACATTTCATAATAGGCCTGCATTCAGAAAACAAAACAAGAAAAAAAAATCACAAGAAAGAATAATAAAGCCCATTCAATCCTCTCTTAAAAAACAAGAACAACATAAATCTTTAATAACAATTAAAGAAAAAAAAAGAAATAAGCACAAAAAATCACAAGAACAAAAAAATTGACTGAAAAGGAATGTAAATCTGAAAGGGAGATCATCTTGTTTTTCTCTCTAATTAGTGAAATTTTTTTGTACCGTTAAAAAAAATGGACAGCATGGATCTGAGGAGAGACATGAAGAGAAAGAAAAAGAATAGTGAAATAAAAAAAAAAATAAAAAAACAGCAAACCTAATTCTATAATAACACACATGGGATAAACCTACCGGCATTTGTGTAACCAACAACAGCCACAGTTGGCATATTTTGCTTGACGCGGAGCAGTCTTTTCTCCTGTCTGGACTTGTGAAATTTCTCCAGTTGCTTCTTCAATGTGACTTCCCTACGCTGAAATTAAAAAAAAAAATGTTTATGTTTACTTAGATGTTTGCTTGCTTTAAAAACATCTGTGTGTATACAGAGCTGCCAACTAACCTCACTCCGTATCTCCTATTTTCCCTAAGTCAGTTCCCTCCAAAGCTGCTATTTTAAGGTAATTTTTAAAAAATCATCCACAAAACAATTTTGACATTAGACTTATGAAACTTGGTATAATGATTATATACATAATAAACTAAAAAATATATTTGAAAACAAAATGCATTTATCTTCATTTATAAATTAAAAATAACAACCAATTTTTCATCTGAACTTTGACATAAAAATTTCCCCTCTAGAGTTCCAATCATCGAGACTGTACACCTTTGTGAGACTATTTTCAACAAAGAATTTCATGAACATTATCATTGTTTTGCCCCATAAACTTGTCAAACAAATTGCGACAAGGAGACGCTATCTTGGATGAGTGCAGGAGAAAACCAGCTTGTCAGTGATTGTCGTAGTAAACTATTAGCTCGTCCTTTGATGTGCTTAGGCAAAAGTGATCGTTGTTTTATGCTAACATGCCTACATCACGTAGGCTGCAGTTATAACATTAAAATAGCTTATTGAATTGAAAAAAACGCAAGTGATGCAGTAAAGACAGGGAGCCATAGCAAAGGAAATTACCGCAGTATGTGAGGTAAAGATAGGCAGTGAGTTAAAGAATTTAGCTTGGATAAATTCTGACCCTAATTTCAGTATTTTACAAAGGTTTTCGGTACTAAAGTATAGTAACTACATTTAGTGGTAAAGGCAATACTTGGCTGTCTTAATCAAGGTGAACTGCTATTAAGAAAAAACAAAAGCGATGTGAATTTAATTTTGGGATCAATGATTTAAAATTTGATGTCCAGGAAGACTTACAAAGTTAACGCTACCAACTCAAAAAGCAATAACCATTACTTGACACAGATAGGGGGGGAAACTGAGTGAATTTTGTAAAGGCAAGATTTCAGTACTTGCTATCTCATTTCTGTACTCCAGTAATATGGTCTGGACTGTATAGGAGTTGTGCAGTACTGAAATCAATTGTAGTTGGCAGATCTTTGGTATGTATGAACAAGCTTTTTATAAGGACTGGAAACTATTTGCATCAGCAACATTTTACGTCTCAATGCTGAGTGATTTGACCCATGTCATAGCCAACTCCCCCCCCCCCCAAAAAAAAAACAATTTCCTTTTCAACACCTTGTGAACAATATAATTAGATCTGCTTCATTTTAAATGTTCAAGAAAAATTATTCAGCTTGAATCATAAACCAAAATTTATACATATATTATAAAAAAAAAATCCATTTTAACTTATACAAGCTTGATTAATATCTTTAGACATTCATTAATTTGTCAATTAAACTTAAAATAAAGCAGAATAGTCCATAGAACTCTGATTTTGAAGAAATTGTTTTCAAAGCTGAAAGAAGACAAAATCTAAAAAAAACGAATTCTTCATCAAAATAAAATGAAATCTGTTTCAGTCAACTCTGTCTTCAAAATATGTAGCAGCCTATACTTTTTTTAAGAGCCCAAAATCAAAAAGAAAATGCTGTAACTAATTTTTTTCCCCTACATTTGCAAAAGCTTACTCAATTCAAAAGCTTAAATTACCTGGAGGAGAAATCTGCGTTTGTCCGAGTCCAGAGATGTAGAGCCACCTATAAAAGTAGTCGTTCCAGCATCAAAACCACCACGAATGAGAGACAGTCGAGATCTTTTATCCTCAAAATTTAAAATACAAAGAATAAAAAAGCCATGGCTTCAGGAAATCAAGGTCTTAGAATAGGATTTGAAGCTAGACAGAATTCAAACAAACAAGAAAGCACATACTGCATATTATTATACAAACCACTGAATAAAATTGATACTAAAAATATCCTTTAAAAAAATGAACAAAATTTTGGGGATGAAAATTTAGAAATTCTTTGAATTTTGAGGTAGAGAACAAAACTCTCGTATTGAAATTTCCCTGAGTAGAATGAGAGCAAGACAACATTTCTGTGAGAGTTTTTGTTAAAATAGTACTTTTGTGTATAACACTGACTAGTGGGCATCACTAAAACCTTCAATACGCATTTTATACAGAAAGATTTACTTTTACTTTTGAAAACATTGAGGTGATACCTGTGATGTAGAGATGAATGTATGGTAATTTATTATTATTATTATTATTATTATTGTTGTTGTTGCTGTTGTTGTTGCTGTTAGCAGCAGCAGCAGCAGTAGTAGAAGTAGTTGTAGTATTGTAAAATGTGGAGGTATGCTGACCCTGCATATGCTGAGAGGAAAAACAAATTCTTGCAATGGACAGACACTACAACTGTATTGCTTTATCAAATTCTACATAAAATGACTTCTTTGAGATCAGCACACAAATTCTTCAAATGGCCTTCTACTTTTCTTTTTTTTTTAAATCCATTTCGAAGTGTTCACATCATTGTGTCTCCTCACCTGACATAGGGAACTTCAGCCAGAGCTACTTGCAGCCTGGCCTCCTCGGACTGCGCATGCTCTTTGAAGATCTGCAGTACCAATGTGTAGCGATCAAACACTGGCAGACCCCAGGCAGTTTGCAGACGAGAAACCTGCAGACCCGTGAGCCGGTCGATCCCCACCACCACTGCCGTGATTGTGGATTTGGCACGGATATCTTCGGCAAGCGCTTTGAAATTATGTGATCCAAACACGCGGCTTTTCTTATCACGATCTGTCCTCACTATTCGCTGTAAAAAAGAAATGGGCCAGATTTTTTTTTTAAATAGCTGACATCATGTATAAGGCATTGGAAGTGCTATTTTAATGTTATTTGAGGATAATATGCACACATAAAGATATTGACACAATAATATAAATGATTTTTTAAAATTTTCAGATAGATAAGCAGATGTTTCGTCTTATCTTGACCTCTCAATGAAATAAAAGAAAATACAGATCACTCAGTCTTAAGTATCTTTGAAAGCACTAAAGCCTTTCAAAATTTTCCCAGATTCAAAAAAAAAAAAGGTTAATAAAGGTAAAATCTTCACACTCTAAATATCTGTTGACACAATTGGGACAGAAACATAATTTTTATTCTCTATATAAAAGCCTAAATATAAGCTTACATATTATGCCCAAAATTACTATCTCCAACTTGTGACATGTGGCTGGTCTACTTAGGTCACCTCACAAATGTGTACATATATGTAATCAACCACAACAAAAATTATTACCTTAAAAATAATAAATGAATAAATGAAAAAGGTAATTTACAAAGTATCTCTATCAACATAAATAGACACACAGACTTTTAAGCTCTTTCTTCTACTTTCCAATTGTTTGGTTTCTGTCTTACCTTTTCTACAACTTACCAATGGGTTGGTGTTTGACCTTTCTTTTCTACTACTTACCAATGGGTTGGTGTTTGACCTTTCTTTTCTACTACTTACCAATGGCTTGGTGTTTGACCTTTCTTTTCTACTACTTACCAATGGCTTGGTGTTTGACCTATCTTTTCTACTACTTATCAATGGCTTGGTGTTTGACCTTTCTTTTCTATTACTTACCAATGGCTTGGTGTTTGACCTATCTTTTCTGCTACTTTCCGATTGCTTAGTTTTTGTCTTACCTTTCTACTACTTTCCAGTTGTTTGGTTTTTGTCTTACCTTTTCTACTACTTTCCAATTGTTTAAAGACCTCACAAGTGCACACGTCTCTTCTAACTTAAGCTCTTTGCTTGTCGTCACGTATCTTCTAGGTCCAGTCTTTATATCTAACAAAAATAAAAAAAATTAAAATGATGACTTGAAATATAGAGTTATACAGAAGTAAACAACGCATTCTAGAGTAAGAAAAAAAAAAAAACAGAATGAGCCAAATGCAATGATGAGCTTTCCTGAAAATATATCTACATTATACAAAAAAAAACATATATATATAACAATTCACAAACACAAACAAAAATTATAATAATAACATAAATAATCATCAAATAACTACATTCTATTCCATAATTTTATTCTTTTTTTTCTTTTTTTTTTTTTAACTTATAACAGTCAGAAACCATGAATGATTGCCATTCAGTCTCACACATCAAAACTTCTACATGAACTACTACAGTTTCCACCGTACAGCAAAATCCTCTTAAGATGAATAGAATCTTCTGGCACCAGAATGATAGGTTTAATCTTCGCAAGGATTATTTCAAAGACAGCAATCATTCAAAATCCAACCAAAACAATGGGTGTATCACACTTATTTCATAAAGGATTGCCATAAAAAACAAAAGGTCCAATGGAATTATAACTTGTTTCAAACAATGAAGACAGCATTTAATTATCAAAAGGAAACAAAGCTTACATATCTCAAACTGAAGTTAAGCATTAGAGGATATACCAAAACTATCCCCACTTCTCTCATTAACATATTCCACCTTTATATAAGAATATATACATGTCTTTTCTCTTGTATTGCAAAACATGTTGGTCTTTGGCTACTTTGTTTCTATTTTGTCTCTACACTAAAATAAAAAAAAAAATGACTTTCTAGGGCTATGGTGAGGGGAACAAACATTTCAATACTGATTAAATCAAAGCAAGTGAAGAAGAGCAGTGAGGGGGAGTTATCGATACCAGCGCTACAGCATGCAGGTTATCTCCCTTGTCATAGATTTCATGTAGGATCAGACATTGTCCGTGATAATGAATTACTGGTCTCCAAACTTTGTCTAGCTTAAATATAATTCTTGCCCTCTACTTCTTGTGCACCTGAGAGCAAACTGAACATTCCAAGATTTCTGCTTGCGGTTGAAAAAAAAAATCTGAGACGAAAAACAATGAACATCTCTGAGCAGGAATTCTTTGTCTTAAATTTCATATACCCACATGGATAACACATCTTTTCTTTTTTTTTACTCAGGTTGTTTTCACAGTTTTCAGCCTCTTCCATAAATAATGCAGTTATCTTAAGCTTGATCATTTTAATCAAAGCCTAAAAAGTTTAGTACAAAATCAAGTTCCGAACCTCCAGAAAAAAAAAAATCTACGGTGAGAAGACCCAATCGAAATAATGTGACTCTCTGGAAAATTAAAGGTCATAATGTGATGCTAAAGCAAAGCTTGAACTTATCAATCGCAGGCGTATCAAACCACTAAAGTCCCTATATACAAAGAGGGCACTTCAGAGGTTTGATATGCCTGCCATCGATATGTGAGAAAAGCCGTGGCAACTTGCTATTTTCATGCTATGCCTCTGAATAGCATGTAACTTTAATTTCATACAATTGTCCCTTAGAAATTTCAGTTCTAAATATGGAATAAAAAAAAAAAAAGTTAAACTTCAAAATATACACAAATATATATGAAATATAGGAGGGTTAAAAAAAAAACTAAGCATGCCTATCTAGCAAGTTGTGAAGAATTTCTTCAAATTGCCACACCTAAGCATGCACAGAGTCAGATGTCAAATTATCTGATGATTTATTTTGTCCAATGAAAAGCCAACTTGCTTTCCTTTCTTTTTCTTTCACTGCACTAAAACCTGTAGCAAAGAAATGGAGAAGAAACAAAAACAATTGATAAAATATTAGCTGGTAGAATAGAATGACTCAGATGTGATGCCCAATGTCCTAGAGACAGTATAGTTCCTGTTAGTAAGCCAGGTATTCTTTTTAAAGAAAACAAAAGAAGACAATATATAAACTATTACCTGGCTGAATGACTAACACGCGGTGTCCCATTCCTGGTATACAACTCAGTTCCCGTAAAAAAGCTGCATATTCTTTCTCATCACGCTCCTCTGAAGTCAGATCCTGGTCATTACTTCGCAAACCTAAGATAAGGGTTTAAGAAAAAAGTGAAAAGCATAAGAGAAATGGAAAAAAACTAGGCAGAAAAGCAAAAATGAGAAATAGAAAAACTATCTCACATTTTTGACACAAGTACTTAAGCAAAGAAATTCAGAAACATGTTCATGATCAAGCTAAAGACTAATTAAGAACTTAGAATCAAGGCAAATTCTACATTAAATTCACTGACTACAAAAGTTTGCAATGTAATATTTATTCACTTCCCATTTCTTGCTTTTGTTAAAAGAAAAAAAATTAAAGAAATTACATTTATCTAAAACCAAGTTTAAATTATTTTGGAAGAACTGGTGTTGATGAAAGCTGATTATATGCTTAAATACTTTTCTGCTCCCACTAGAGAAATATCTGCACTGGCCGTCTCTTTTTATGTAATTGCGAGTAAATAAAGTTGTTTTACATCACAAAATATTAGAATACACTAGCGCTTGGTCGGAGTTTTTACTTATTTCATCTTAAACTAAGCCAACTAAGCCTTTCTTCTTATCATCAATCATCCTCAATGCTGTTCACACTTTGTATGACAGGACATCCCTTTCTGTCCTCACTTCTATGCAGGATGTTCCGTTGTTATCCTATCTTTCTCCACACATTTTTATTTTTGTCTACTGTGGCCTGTCCCTGCCTCCTCTTACCTTGCGGGTTCCATACTCAAGCTTGTCTGGTGATATCGTTTTGCTGTTTTCACAGAGAGGGCCCAGTCAAGCACCATTTCCACTGCCCAATTACACCCTTCATAAATTTTAACTTACCCTTTCAAAATTTAATTATTTGTTGCTTTGTCTTGCGATTTTATCCCTAGGATTCACCCTGGAGCTTTCTTGTGTGGCCTTCTCTGTTTGGCATCCACAGAGTAGGGCTACTGTTACATTTGAAATTGAATGGAAAAGTTTTCATTTTCATAGCTTTTGAGGAAAGTCCTTTGTCTTCCAAATCTTTTAGAGCTTAATAAATGCTGTGCTTGACTTTCCCATTCTTGCTTTGATAGCTGCTTCCATCGTGCCCTTTTGCTCCTTCGCTACGTACAGTATTCCACCTCCTCAAGAGGTGAGGTCTCTTATGTAAGTGCTTCCACTGTAGCTGGTCCACAAGTTTACAATGCTGTGCTTGACTTTCCCATTCTTGCTTTGATAGCTGCTTCCATCGTGCCCTTTTGCTCCTTCGCTACGTACAGTATTCCACCTCCTCAAGAGGTGAGGTCTCTTATGTAAGTGCTTCCACTGTAGCTGGTCCACAAGTTTACAAAAGATTTCGCAGTATGAATCAGAGGCCAACAATCAATTGGTTTTGGGGTTGGTTTTTTTTCTTGCATCTCTGACAGTATGACAACAGATGCGGTAAATACCTTTATGTTTATCTCATGTAATCTCTGATCACATATTCTCTAATTGTTGCTTTGAGGTCCACTGAACACTATTTTGTGTACCTCATCTAATCAATCACCAAGATCAGAAGGAAGGCTAATAAACTAACCCCACACCTATAGCACTCTTATAGACCTGACAACATTTCAAAAGCTGGCTCTCATGAGGGACCTGACAGCCTGCCTGGTCCTTCACTTGGAATTGATTTCACAGGATTTTCTCTGGGGTACCATGATGTCTCATGACATATTCAATACAAATTTAAAACTCATGGTTGAATCACAATAGGCTCTGAGTTTTGACAAAGCTGTTTTCAAAAAGATGCGCTTGATCGCTCATATGCTGAGTTAGTGTTTAGGCAGAGAAATGCAGTTACATCTCTGCAACTCTGTGACCAGAAACCAGATAATGACCACGAGTGACATTGCACTGCAATAAGGCAATAGTGTGCCTCTAACACTAATCTAAAGAAAAAAAATATAGATCATACTACTCTTTTTTTCTATAATATCAAAAAATTTTTACAAGTCTCCTTTCCTACATAATCTAGAAATTATACCATCCTTCTTTTCTATACCATCCAGAAATTATACAAGTCTTCTTTTCTATATAATCTATAATCTACACATCACTTTAAACAGTTTTTTTAGTGTGAACTTTGTAACTCTTAATCTGCTTTGGCCCTTCAAGGATTCCAAGCTAGAAATAGACATCCTAGGTGTTGTAGGGAAAGCAAAATTTAGGCTAAAAAATGCATAAATGGAGTCAATTTTTTTTTTTTTTAATTTATGATATGATAAACTTTTAATTAAAATCTAACATACCTGAGCTTGCTGAAAACTGCCTCAAATATAACTGATGAGATAAAGCTGATATTCTTTTAATAGATTTGTTGAAACACAGCAATTTCCTGCGACAAGTTGAAGGCCTTTGATTATCTGCAATGGAAGCACTGTTGAATTTTCTGCACATAGTAGCCCAAAACTTGGGTTGCCTCCCAACTATGTCTATCTTGTTTGCTTTGTTCATGCATGTCCAAAACTGAAATATTGACTTGTTGGCTACTCCTTGCTGTGCCATTTTATGCCTGAATTAGAAAATGAAAAATTGTAAAAAATTATTGAGTTTCAAATCATTCCAGCTTATTCATCTCTAGACATACCTAGATGCTATGGCTTCAAATTATGACATACAGCTGTGTATTCACAGAACTCCCTCACTCTCTCTCTCTCTCTTCTTTCTATATCTCTCCCCTCTCTCTCTCTCTCATGAACACACACACAAACACTCACTCTCATAAACATACCCATACTCTGTCTTTCTCTCTCTCCTCTCTCTCTCACTCAAAGTGAACATTTGTCATTCCAAACAAGCATTAATAGCTTACTGATACAACCTTGTTGCTACCTACATTGATTCAAAGCCATAGTTCTTTATTCTACTACAGGGGAAGTGAAAGAAAACACACAAGAGGACTTTTACAAACAAGCCACACAAAAAAATTAGATTTTTTGTACATTAAAAGGGAGAACTCAGTTTCAGCACTTTGCCTGGGGAAGACTTTATGTTGCTTGCAGTAGATTCATTTCAAGACAAAAAAAAAAATAATTAAAATTGAGATTTCATCATTTTGAAAAACTGAATAACTGTGTTTGTGCGAATTATTTTTCAAATATCAGCAATGAATGAAGGGCTTAATCTGAATTTCTTAGATCTCAAAGAAAAAAAGTAATGTCCTTTTTTTTTTCACAATTATAAACTATTATGTTTTGCATGCTTCGCAGCATGAGTAGGTAAATACAAAATCTTAAGACCAGTCCTGAGAATGAACTGAATGTCATGTAGAACTTTGGAGAATAGAATGAGAGATATTTTTTTCTGTTCCTGAAAAGCATTTTTTCAAAAAATAAAAATATACCCAGTGTCCACCCTTGAATGGTCACATTAAGAAATTTGAGCCCATTTCAATGATAAGAAATCTTCTTGTTTGTGCCTTTTTGGACCCAATGACTAGTTTTAACAAGTACTTCTACTTCTCTCGATAAACAGCCAGCCACACATACTTTTCGTGAATGACTTTGTAAGAAAGTTGTTTTTAATTTTGTCAGCTTATGAAGCTGATGGATATTAGAAAAGAAAATTTTTTACCCAATATTAATTAAGTTGATTGTTGTCCCATAGGGCAGTGAAGTCTTCCATTTCTAAGACTGAGATAAATGCAGGAGCATCTGAAACCATGCTGTACTCTGCATTGTCTGTAAAAATGGAATAATCTTCAATTGTGTCTCTAGTGATAGATTCCAGTATCTTGAGATTTATGATATATTGCAATTAAATTCCTCTAACTTTGTTTTGATGGCAAAAGAAGTTATTCTTTTAACCTTGAGACAAATTTATATTATATTTTCCATCATCCTCTACAAATACTACATTATAAAAAACTTGTCAAGAAAACAAAGTATATGCTTTTCTTTATTTGAATAAGTAGAGCTTGGGAAATGTTCAGGTGCTTTAAAGTACCTACGCCTACATTATTTCTGACGAAATGAAGGCATGGCATGTTGGATTAAGCTCCTTATACGGGGCAGAACAAAGGTTCATAGACCTCCCCCACAGAGTTCACATGTAGGCACTAGTCAGTTTATGGACCACTGCCTTGCCTCCCGAGTTAACAAAAGAACAGAGTACAATAATTATTTCAACTTCAAAACTAGGCCTAAATATCTTGCGCCAGCTATGGAAGTGCCAAATTCATTCTTAGCACCCAAAAGCCAGTTACGACCGTAAGTAAAATAACACTGCTTTGGCCTAGATCATTATTAGCTGATCTAGATTTAGATTCTAGAGTTTAGATCTAGCAAATATCTGGGCCTTTTTTTTTTAAACTTTTGACTTCAAATATTTTGTTCTCAGACTTGCTTTAGCCATGTTACCTTTTATCCTAATTTCTCTCCGGGTTAAAGATAAATCCACATACTAATTAGTTCTTGTCAAATGGGGCGATATTTTTCTTTTCATGACCACATTTTGCCATTATTCAAAAACTCATTCACACCGCTGTCTGCTTGAGGGCGACTGCAATCATCTCAAACATTTTGAATCCAGATTTTAATCGCCATGTATAAAGGTTACCATGTAGAAATAGAAAGTGAAACTAAAAAAGGGATGTAACTCGCATTATCTTGAAATAATGGAAAAATACCGGTCTAGACGAATGCGTGTGTGACCTTTCGTCTAGCTTAAAATTTAATAACGACAACAGCGTATTTTTATTTTTTTTTCTTTTCCCATGTTATAGGACAGCGACCAGTCTTGTTTTAAGATCGGTTAAAATCCTCGACCAAGTTGCAGTAAATTTTCTATACTTTTAGTAACATAATCGTGCACGTATTTTACCACGAACAATCTACCGATATTTTATAAGATAATTATCTCTGTTCAATAATCTCTCTCTCTCTCTCTCTCTCTCTCTCTCTCTCTCTCTCTCTCTCTCTCTGTGTGTGTGTGTGTTTGTGTGTGTGTGTCTCTCTCTCACTTAAACTCTTAATTTATGATGATTTATCTTCCTATACATAGTTTTCAATTTTGCTTTATTTAATTACATTTAACTTTTTTTCTGTACTTCTAAAAACGTGAATAAAATAGTGTCTAATCGATCAGTTCTATCCGCGTTGTTGGTTTTGGCTCTATATTTAAAAGTGGAATATTTAACCTTTTTGACGTTGATAAAAGTTTATGCATTGAATTATTTTCTGTATCATTAAAAGCCAAATGAAAAAGGACCTTGAGCCTATTTTGTAACCATTACGAAATGAAAATCGATCAATCTCTCTCTCTCCCTCTCGCCCCCCCCTCTCTCTCTCTCTCTCTCTCTCTCTCTCTCTCTCTCTCTCTCATTCACTCTGTATGCATCTTTGTCTCAGAATTTTTTTAAAAAACATATTCACGTGTAACTTGCTTATTTGCTGCAGGCTTCAGAGCGCCTCACCAAACATTTCCCAACGCCTCTTGCCTGCAGCCCTGTATGTGGATAGCCTACAGTTTCTCAACCCTTGTCAGGTCGATGCAGAGAACTTGATGCAGAGAACTTAATAATATTTTGCATCTTCATGTTTTTTCGCCTTCTAGTCAAAGAAGGATATTACATTGATTGTCTTCGACGGAGTCAAAAAGATGATAAGTAATACTTTTTACTTTAATTTTTTTTTTTAAGCTGTAAAAACGTTATAATATATTAAATTGAATGTCAAACTGTTATATTATGAAGGAAGGAAGGGGAAAGAAAGGGAGAGAGAGTGAAAGAGAGATAGACAGACAGACAGATAGGGACAGAGAGAGAGAGAGAGTAAGAAAGAGAGAAAGAGAGAGAGAAAGAAAGAGAGAGAGAGAAAGAGAGAGAGAAAGAAAGAGAGAGAGAGTAAGAGAGAGAGAAAGAGAGAGAGAAAGAGAGAGAGAGAGAGAGAGAGAGAGAGAGAGATCTAAGGATGCAACCGGTTAGGTATCAATCATATGGCTATCTTGTTTTTGCATGTGTTTCTTTTTCATGCTGTATTCTTCTGTTACACTTCTCTTTTCATTTTTTTCCTGCCGTTGTTGTTAATGTTTTTGTTTCATTCCATAAAGGTTTATATAATTTTCAGTAATTTTATCTGCATTTCCTTCACTTTAAAAAAAAAAAACCCTAAAAAAATCCTTCAATATGAATAAAGGCATAAGCAACCCAGTTTCCCTTGCAGTTGCCTGACAATGTAGATTTCAGGGAATGGCTGGATGAGGTGGATTTTATCCTTGAGGCATGGATTGTGATAAGGGTTTTTTTTTCCCTTAAGTTTGCCGATCTAGAGCACAGTACAGCAACCGCGAAAGTGGATATGATGGCAAATTCGGGGTCTGAAACTGTGTCGAATGAAGTTTCTCGGTTTCGGTCTCACTCGAGACATTGGGCTCCTGGCTAAGCGCACATAACTCTCAGGCTCCTGGCTAAGCGCACATAACTCTCAGGCTCCTGGCTAAGCGCACATAACTCTCGGGCTCCTGGCTAAGCGCACATAACTCTCAGGCTCCTGGCTAAGCGCACTTAACTCTCAGGCTCCTGGACATTGTGGTACTGTAGGGTGATTTGGTGGGCTCAGATGTGATGGCTGTGAAGGCAAGTTGGCCCATACTTCGAAGAATAGTTGGCATACTGTCCAGCCCTTCCTAAATTTCCTATCAATTCCCTCTGTAGGTGTTATTGGATCCAAACTGAATTACTGATTTACTAGTTCAGATATTTAGTGTTGTAACTTTCGCTAATTTATTCACTTTCCATTGCAAAAGCATAATATGATAATTCATTTGACGCAAAAAGTTTTTTTTCAGGACATTAGAAAGAAATTCGATATGACTTTTTTGAAAAGGTAAAATCTTCAATAATAAGTCGCAAACAGATGGACATAAGACTATGTTTAAAATTATAGCTAAATGAATAACGGTGTTTCGAGTCCTGACCTAGAGAAGTTCATATTCAAATTTTGGGTAACGTCTTTGAATCTAGTTTTAGTTAAACAATGTCCAAGCTTCTAAGTCCACAGATTTCTGTTATAAATAAATAAATAATCTAACTTAGCGTATATCTAAACGATTTAATCTTGATTTCAAGCTTAAAAATATAATTATTGTTATATCATTCATATCAAATTTAACTTGCTGTTTTTTTCGAGAGAAATAAACCTTTTTGTGATATGCCATACAGAAGATCAATTCAATTTGGCCTAGATGCCTCCACAGTTTATAATTTCTAGGATGCAAAGTCATAATTATACACATCAATAGGTTGGGAAGCTTTTTCGGATTGCTTAGGTCAATGCACAGAACGGTTTTAATATAAATGCTCGACACGTCAAGAGAGGCGCGGCCTCCTTTTGCAGTGCCCGCCATGAAATGTCAAATTTTTATCATCATCATCATCATCATCATCATCATCATCATCATCATCATCATCATCATCATCATCATCATCATCATCATCATTATCATCATCATCATATCA
>BLXT01008617.1:798413-816515 GCA_019648995.1 Plakobranchus ocellatus | reverse complement strand
TTTTTTTTTTTTTTTTTTTTTTTTTTTTTTTTTTTTTTTTTTTTTTTTTTTGTATAAAACTGTCTTTGCCTACATGCATGTTTTGTAAAAGAGAGAGAAGTCATCATCTGCATTGATTCAGATTAGGCATTATGTGTAGCTATTTGGCTGAAGACGTACACACGAGTGCACTTTTAACTTTGACAATTTCGAAAATGTGGTCACAAATAGTAGCAGGTAATGAACGAAAGTGTCTATTCCTGAAATTTCATTTTATTTTATATCAAATCATGAAATGAGTGCTCATATAAGGTCAGTCATTGATTTTGAATTCAGAATTGAATGTTGAACTTCCTTTTTTTTTCTCCTTACCTCATCATGAAAATAAAAGCTGGAAAATCTAATGTTCATTACAGAAAGAGTAATGCATGTAATAATTAATTGATGAAGGTTGCTTAATATAGTTGAACAAATGTGTGTATAAATATATTTATATATTAAGATATATAAATTTTATTTGTTTCCAGTTGGTAAATTTTGGGAATTTCTTGTGTATGTCTACGTGAATTTAAATATACGTGAATGATGATAATTTTTTTTTTAAATGTTGAGCTTGCATTTCTTTTGTTTTTGTGGTAATGTACTGCACATAAGCTGAAATTGATGAGTTAAAGGTTGCAAAAGAAAACATTTTGCAAAACTGGCATTGCAAGTTACTTGGTATACATATTTGCATTTTTCCTCTCTTCTCCTTTTTTGTTTTGTTTTCCTTCATATTTTTTTTTTCATGAGCAAGAAACTGAGATAGATACTTTAAACTTTTGGATAGTTATTGCTTGTACATGTAATATTTGAAGATCCTAAGAAATGTTATTTGCCACTCATTAAATTCACTTTCCCTAGTTTCAAACATATTGCTATCAGATATGTAGTTAAATATAAAAAAGAATGTTCATGTAAAGGAGAAATTTCATTTGCCTGTTGTTTTTTTTTTTTCAACATAGCAGATGTATGGAAGAAATCAGGGAGGTTTTGTTATGAAATAAAAAAATGACATCTAGTAAAGTTGAGTTTTTTTTTTTCCCCTTTTCAGTTTGTGTGAAAACATATGATTATGATTGAATAATTTTTAATAATAAATCCGCTCAGCCATTCTCAATATTATTACTTGTTCGATTTTTTTCTCTGTCACCAACTACAAATGTTTCCATCTCAACATGCATCATTTTGTAGTTTTGATTAAGAAAGGAATGACTTACCCTCCCCAAAAAAAGCAATTAAACAAAATTTTAAAAAATTTGTAAACTTTTTGATGAACTTTTTTATATATTTTAGCTAAAACACAGATTATTTAATCTTTTATCTTAATAAAAATAATACTAAGTATCGAATAAAAAATATTTTTCTAAAGAATTAATTAATATATTACTCATCACCAACAATGATATTATACTGAACACAAACAGGACTTATGCACTAAATCACATCACAGTCGGGGAAAATCAGACATTCAAAATACATGTTCAATGGTTTGGTTTTTTTTTTTATTTGTTTTCTTTTAACTGTTTTAACCATCAGAACATTTCATATAAGTAAAAATTATCACTAAACAAATATTCTGAGTAAACTGTTTGTGCAAATGGATTGAGATCACCTGTCTGAGGATTCATCATCTTAATTCATCAGTTATGTGTAGTTAGTTTGGCTTTTGTTGTAATGTTACAGTTGTTTTGAAATATAAATATCTAAAACTAAAATTAATTATGTAAAATATTATTAATAACATATAAAGCCTAAATTAAAAAAAGGAACTGGCTAATTTTCTTTTTCCCTGGGTGAATTTTGATGATCGGATATATATATGACATACTCATTTAAAAGTGCATGTGCGGTAGAGTAAATACATCAACAAGATTTCTAAAAACAAAATTTCTTGCCATTGCTCAATGGGGCTCAGAGCAGCAGATACATACAGTCTATTACAAGTACATGTACATCTATTACAGAGGATTTCTCATTGCAACATTGTTCAAAGTCTTGGCAAATGCAGTCCACCTTGTATAATAGTGGTCTTACAATTAAAAAAAAATTTAATTTTTTATCAATCCAAAAGAAGATTGGTTTCTTTGTAATTAGTTTACTCGTTTTTAGTGTCCACAGCCTTTTTGGTAATTATACTATAGGACTAGGTGATGATGGTCGTTTTCAACCTGTGACTGACAGAAAATCCCTGCAGATTTCAGAGGGAGTTTTTGATCCAGAGCACTCCGCCTCCCCCTTGTTTATTATAGGAACATCAGAAAAATTCAGGTTTACCAGAGGCCATGTTTATGTGCAAACTAAAAACGAACTGAATACAATAACTAAAACCAAACATTAGTTAATTCTTAGTGTTTTTATCGCAAATCATAATAAAAATAGCAGACAATGCAAGGTTTTAGTATCTTGCAGGTAGTTTTATTTTGGTTGAACTTGAGTTGTCAAATATTTCTTTGAAATGAAACAAAGTACAAAAGACTTGCAAAAATGGGAATCAAGTTAGTAGATCTACTGAAGCATTACATTGAAAACTTATTTCAGTTGGAAATCATTCTCTAGATCTTAGCAATTTATTAATTTACAATATATTTATTTCATTTTATAGTTGTAATAAAACAGAATTATAGCAAGCCTCAAAGATTGAGTGCCACAACTGCGCGGTGACTCGTGAGTTGCGGTTTGCTAAAGTTATTTCCCTTTATGTTTCTAATGACCTGAGAGACCAGCCCGATTGTTTACAAATGGCTGACAACGGCTTAGGCCGATATGGCTTAAAGTTAAAATTTGAGAGCTTTTAAAAAATTCTTAATTTTAACAACGTATGAAGTAAAAAATGGAGTCAGTATGTGATAGAAAGAGAAACCACGACCTTTGGTAACAACATTGGCAAGAGCCAAAGACCGGAGATAAAATATAGGCCCTAGATCTATCTAGTTTCCGAAGATAATACACTTACTAAGTTAGGCTTAGATTTAGAGTTAGATCCAATTCTGAACCTAGCCCTAGAATCTAGTTTGGAAGCGTCTTAAGGATACTTTGACCTTCCGGGTTTTACGTTCCTCATCATATCTGGATCTAGATTTAGTCCAGTCGTAGACCTATAGGCATGGGATTTAAATATGTATTTATTTCTTAGATGTTGAAATGAGGGCTTGATCTACATAACTCTTAGACAAGTTTTAATATATAGGATTTACAGAGGGTAAATCTTTTAGATTTTTTATATTTATTTAGCATTTCAAAGAAAAATATTCATCTAGTACCCCTCTAGGACTAGATCCAGGTCTTGAAAACGTTTAAAGATGTCAATGCGCACAAGAATTAGAGGCATGACTGCGTGGGTAAACCTTCGCTTGATGCCTTACAACCAACTGATGTCAAATGTATTGATGGATTTGCTGTCTGGAACTGGCATGAAGTATTTGGTTGAGAGTATTACTGGCAGAGACATCCGTAGACTTGATAGCATGGATGGGTAAGATGAAAATGTATCACTATCAGTTAAATCACTTTTGGCTTTACCATACAAAAAAACCCAAAAAACTTGATTCTAGGTTTTACATATTAGTGGTTCAAATAAAATGGAATGATCATTAAAGGTAATTTAATTGTCGTTGTACATGCATTGTTTTGTAACTTAATAGCTATGTAAATTACAAATCCATTTAATAAGATTTAGATAGCAACATGCATACATGTACCATTTATATTTGCACTTGAAAGTCAAGAATTTACACCAGAATCATCAGCTTGGCGTATCGCAAGGTTACAAATAAAAAAAATAAATAACTGCAAAATGCATCTGAATACATAAAGCTAAATTCCCTCAAATACTTTACATTTGGATAATGTAGTGAATAAAGACTTTGTTTTCAACTGTCTCAACTGAACTGCTATAGCTCATGAAATACAAAATGTTGTGCACAACAGAGTGAGAACTTTGATGACTGAGAGATAATTAACCACACTTCCTTAAATTTTCTCCCAACAAAGAAAGAAAAAAATTAAAAATGATAGTTATTTACAAGGTGTGAGTGATGGGGCTCCAAAATAAACAACAAAAACAAAAAAATTACATGTGGAAGCTGAAGTTACAGGGAAAGAGCTGTAATACAACAGCAGTGTACATGTATATGGTGCAGGGAGAAGGAACTGAATTCTTAAAGCTGTTGGTTTTTTCCTTAAAAGTTTTAGTTTCTTTCCCTTGAAAAAACTTATAGATTTCTTTTTTTTTTTTTTTTCGTTTAGCCAAAAATGTAGGAAAAAACGAATTTCTTTCTTATAGAAGCACCAGAAATGTAGAGAAAGTGTAAAAACTCTGTCAGAGTCATAATTTGTTGTAAGGTTCATAACTGACACCCCAGAACCTTAAGAACCTTAAGATTCAGAATGCTGCTTTGACTGGTCAAAAGAAGGTTTTTGTGGTGCAGGGTATAGCTCTGACTGGACTAAATGTAAAGAAAGAAACTTGGCACAAATACAAAGATCAAGATGGGAACCAATGGGATATAACTTCTTGTATTGAGGCAAAATTGATCCAAAGGAATGTTGTAATTTGTATGAGTGTTTGCAAGATAACTGTCCAGAAGTGCTGGAGAAGAATAAGGCAAGAGATCATAGGAATCCATAGAAAAGTTTTTCATTTGTTTTAGGTTTTACATGCATGTATAGGTTTTTTAAATACATTATTCCCTTGGAATTGATATACTGTGCCCTGTTACAAGTTCCAAATTACCAAATTAATTGCATTTGTTTCATATTATTGTTTGTACTGGTGATGCCTTTCTTTTTCTTTTTTTTTTTAAGAAAAAAAAATTATCCGAAAACAAAAATAAAAAATTTCGAAATAACAATTTTAATTTAAATTTCTTTTTTATGTTACATCTTTTAAATGGTTGCCTCAATTTTTGGCATCATTTTGAAATATCACTACCTATAATTCCATTAACAAAAATTTTACATATGTATTAATTTCTAACTATTTCTTTAGGCAAAAAATGCTGAAGAAAAAGAAACGAAAACAAGTAATGTGTCATAGATAAATTAAAAGCCTTCTTTGCACTTTTTGCTAACATGGCACATGTATTTTTTATTTATTTTTAAATGATCAGGACTTTTTTTTGTTTAATTTTTTCAGCAAAAATTTGAACATAGTGCTAGATAGAGTCTACATAGTAATTGTACATTTTGAAGATAGAAGGAAAAGAATAATTTTTCTGTTTATCACATGTGACTTTTGTTACTGCTGAACAAAATTCCGTCATTCCTTTGTTTATCATATTATTTTCAGGCTGTCACAGCAACAGTTACAGACTCGAGTTGAATGGGTTGTTGAGGAATTGAAAAGCTGTGAGGTTTTGCCTCAGGATGTTTATGTAGACCCACGCATGTTTGCCATGAGGAGTGCTGACCATGTGAGTGCTTTAACTCCCCTTCTCTCTCACTTTTTTTTTTTTTAGCTTTATTGCTATTTTTGAAATTGTGTACTGCTCAATTTATGACTTAAGAGCAGACGGAATGCGTTAGAAGGCACTTTTGGAAAATTTTTAACATCCATACAGCCAGAAACATATTTCTGTGAGTTTTTTAATGGTGAAATCTGGATACAATTATGTTCACCCGGGGCCAAGATGAAACAGCATTTAAAAGAAAGAAAATGGAGCCTAAAATTTATTTTTTCTCCAAAGTGCATTTGTGATATCTAGGGCATTCGGATAAATCTAAAGACTTATGTGAGGCAAAAGTGTTAATTAGTACACAAATCAAGTTTGTCTTATAGAATGTTAACACCTAAATGACTGTTGATAAGAATGCTTATGAAAAAAAACAACCATAAAAGACTGGCGATGAGTATACTCGCAAAAAAAGTACCCAGCCTTAAAGGACCAGTGACAACTATTCTTGCAGCAGCTAGATCTAGTCCATTACTTTATTCCAATCCAAAATATTCTTAGTTTAGACCTTATATTTCTATTTCCGGCCCAGTCAAAACGAAACACTTACGTTATCAATTTTACAGGAGTGGGCTGAGTTTGAAACTCGTAAACATGTCAAAAAAAGCTAATTAAGGCATGCATGTTATAAATTTCTAGAAATGGGGACGGCGACTCCAGTCCTTAGAGTTGAACAGAGGGGTGGCAAAGCCAATCCTTTAGGTCTTAAATCAAAAAGTCATCTTGAAACTATCACATTGTTCTGATGAATTTGGGACAGATATTGCTCACAATAAAAAAACAGTAAATTATAAACTTACACATCACTCCTATAACTTAATATATCCGTCAGACATTACAATTTGTTCACAATGAAAGTGTGAATGAAAAACTTACATATCACGCCTATACCTCAATATGTCTGCATTGTGACTGATTCACTCATATTGCCTCACATCAATATATTTGTCATAGCTTGGTCTTACCATCTTCGCAACTTGAATTTGATTTATCATTCATTTACTATTATTAAGTAGCCTAAATCAGTTTATCGACAAAAGTATTCTAATGAACGAAATTCGCTGGTAGCATTGTATTAATTTTTGCTTTTTTTGGTTTGAAATTATTCTCTAGATTAAATTTACACTACCAGTTTTGTTTTCTATCTTATTATTTGCCTTTTATTTTAAACTTCTCTCCCTATTGTTTGCCTCTCATTTTGCCTTTGGTTCATTTATCCTCAGGTAATCTTGGTTTCTGTGTTGTTGCTGTTGTTTATGTATTTCTCACTTCTTCCTTGGGCCTTACAGCTCTTATCTCCTTCTCAAAAAATGTTGATATCAAATTTTTTTTTTCATTTTCTTTTTGCTTTGAATATTTTATCTCATCTAATATTTCATCTCACTTGTTTGGGCTCTTTTTTCCATCTCAGGTTTTCGATCTGCTGTGGCGTCTGATCAGCCATGATGCCTGGTTCCTGTGGGAGAGGGTCGAGTACCTGCAGCATGAGGATCAGGATGTCATCACTCAGGTGCCTTTCAGGGTAAGCTCACCAGTATGTTTACATTAATACTTTTGCAGTGATATGAAAGAGGCAGATAAGCTCAGTATTTTGTTATCAGTTGGGATTAATAAAAGGAAAGGTTTGATTCTGGCGAGGAATTTAATTGGCATAGAAATAAAAGATACTTCATTTTTATTTTTGATTAATGTATACATTTATTTTTGCAACTGTGGGGTGAGTTATTTAATGCAAATACAGATCCGTAAAACTTAAAGCATTAAAGCAAGGCCAAGCATTTAAAAAAACAATAATTTACAGTCATATGCATTAAGAGTTGAAACACAAAAATGATGTGATTTTCAAAACATCAAACATAACAGAGAAAACAAAGACTCAATTGTATAATCGAAGATTTAGATGTTTTGCCCATATCTTTATTTTTAATTTTTCTTTTCATATTAACAGTTACAACACAAAAATGGGTTTTGTAAAGTTTAGAATCAGACAACATATAGTAGCTTTTCAACAATTGTTTATGCTAGATATTAATGTTTGCCTCTTTCTCTCTCAGTGGACACCAGACCCTCCGCCTAGTAGGAAAAAGAAAAACAAAGTAAAAAAGTCTTTGCTGTCAGGATTTGGAGCCTCAGCTACTATGGATGACCGAGATGATGTAAAACGTTTCTTCGAGTTCCATTTATTTATTTAAATTTTTAAAGCAGTAGCGTAGCTTTTACATTCAAGTCATTTTTGTGAAACACTATTATTAAATGTGCCATGTGTTGCTTTTACTTAGAAAAATATCTATTCATTTTCCATTGTTGTGAATAGTTGAACATTTGTTTTTAAGAAAAAAGAAATGTGGTAAAAGGAAACACAAATTATATTTGAGGCAAAATCTTTAACACTTGAAAACGAGAAAATAGCGTTATTTTTTTTAGAAATAAAAAAATATCATGGTTAAAATTAACTCTTCCTATATGGATCTTGTTTTACCTTAAAACCATTGTGATCTACTTTTTTTTTTGTTCTGTTGATTCAGGAGCTAGCAGATGCAAACTGGGTTAAGTTTCCAAAATCTGATTTCATGAAGAACTTCAAGAAGAAGAAGATAGAACCGGGGAAATACCCCCCTCCAGATGCTTGTCTGTTAGAGATGGTCAACGCTCAGCTCAAGGTTAAATTATCATCATCACTGTCAGCATCATTATCATCGTTGCAGTCATCATCATCATCATCATCATTGACATCTTCATCACCATCAGCAGCTGCATTATCATTATTATCTCTGTTTGGTCTGTTCAATATTGAACTTTTATAAATATTATAGTCAAAACAATGAGGAATACTTTGGCTTTATCAATTGCATAATGAAAACTTGCATTTAAGGAGGTCTATCTAGTAATGGCAAAGGGACAGGCAATACCAGCTACAGTATGAAAATTTGCAACAATAACTATGAACAAATACAGTAAGAAATAAAAGTAATGCTATTATAATGTTGAGAATAGGGCAGCATTCACCAGCCTGTAGAGGGAAAGCAAGGTTTCCATGCTTTTAGTTGGTGGCTCAGTGGATAGCAAATCCACTCTGATATCCGCAGGAATTCCTCCTTTGTGGGTTTGAGCTCTGCCATTGGCACCCTGTCCTGACGGAGAATCCCAAAGTCTAATGGAACCTTGTTGTGGACAGACTGTATATATGCAAAAACTAAACTTTCAAACCTAGGGAATTGTGTGAAGCATAGTTAATTTTATTGCTCAAAAGTTTATTAGTTTTGTTGTGAAAAAGTTGTTTTAAAATAAAATATAATAATGCTGCCTTTTTTCAACAGAAAACTAATGAGGGAAGGAATCTGTTCTGCTATGTGAGTTATTTTTTTTGACATTCTATAAAGTAGTGTAAAAAAATATTACAGAAAGGACGGCTTGCTGTTCTTTGTTGGTTTTTTTGTTCTTGTTTTTTGTAGATTTTTTTTTAATTGCTATAGATAAAGAAGAAGTCGTAAATTGTTCTTGCCAGAACATGCTGACAGAAAAAATACTTTTATAACAGTCAAGCTTATATGAGAAAAAACTCAAAACATTCTGTTCTTGCAATACCATCCATCATAAGGAAGAGATTTGTTTTTGCCTTTTACCCTGATACATATTGTTGATTTTTATTTTACCCTGATAGATATATGTACTTCATGCTGTGTTAACTCTTCTCAGCACCTGAAATTATATGCCCAATACAGAAATGATCTCTTTTTGACTTCATTCATGCTAACTTTGCTACTTCCGGCTTTTAACCATTTAACATCTAAATCTCATTTGGGGTTGATCTAATTTGCAGACCTAGCCTTAAATTACCTGAGATATTTATTAATATTTTTTTAAACAAGTCATTTCAGAATTGCATCTAAATTCAAACTAGAAATACCAGTTCTTTAGGTTCCTTGACTGGAACAGACATTGGGAACATGGCACTCCACTCAAACTCGTTCACTTGTTGCAGTAAACTTTATATGTTGTTGCATTTCTTTCTTATTGCTCATAAGTTAAGAGTGCATTGGGGATGATTATGCATTCTGGGTTTTTTTTTCACGTTCAAGGACAGACTCATACTTTCACTCTCTAAAACAGCCGTATCTAAAAGTTTTTGAAAGTGTTCATTAGATTCTGCTATTAAAAATGTATCATATCTGAGATAATTAGATTTCCACCATTTACTTTTAGGCCAGGAATGTCCTCTAATACAGGGTAGTCAATTGTGCTAACATCTTGAAGATCTGCTTTTTAGATTTACATTAACTAAAACGTTTTAGTAATTTTGTTTTGTTTTGTCACAGAGAATGGGTTTCAAGAGGTTTAGAGTTGATTTTTTTTTTTTTTAATTTAAAGTTTGTCTTCAGATTTGAAAACATACCTATGTAAATTTTGGAACTTCCTGTACTTTAAACCAATTATTCTTATGGATATGTAGCCTGACTAAGAATGGAGCCTAAGATGTTGGTAATTAAGGCCCTAGCTTCACTAAATGAAATAAATGGATCATTTGTTTTCCTGCCATCACAGAGCCTGGATGACTTGGTAGACAGTAGGGTGCTGTGTGCTCTTGTCAACTCTTTTGTGCCAAACATGTTCACCTCAGATCTCCTCCTCAATGACAGGTAAAAACAATTGTCGCAAACAAAATTATGCTGCCAAAAAATAGGCTTGTTGCTGTAACAATACATTCTTTCCACCTTTCCTCCTAAAAAAGAAAAAAGGATTGCTTTCTGGTATGTTGACACGGGATTGAGATTTTTTGCAAGGGGAGCTAATGAGTGATATTGCAAAATATGATATCTCACATATGGAAAACTGTGTACACAAGAAATAATTTTGGACATGAATAAATTTTGTGCTGTTATTTCCCTAAAGTAAAAATTTCTAAAACTTTTCAAAGAAGAGAATTATTCTTTTTTAGATGTGTGTGAGTGTATCTGAATCATCAGTATATCTTCACAGTTGTTCCCCTTAATTATCGCTAATAATTATTTTCTATTGATCTGTCCCATTAACATAATTACAACATGAAAACTACTCTTTCTTTTTAATCATCTTTGTTTTCCTTTATTGTATCGTAGTTTCTTTTACCCCAAAATGAGTGGCAAATAACGTAAATCTTGAGATCAGCCCTAAAAGGCCGAATGTCACATATTGAAACTTTTGAGAAAAAAAGTATTATATTTCTTCTTTCCAGTGCTTTTTCTAAATTTTAGAAATACCATATCCTACAGTAGGATCAACAAAGCTGTATCCATGTTTCACTTTTTCAACGCTAATGGAAAGATACCTCTTGCTCTTTCAATGATTTAAAAATGTTCAAAATACGACTTTCAATTCATAGGACTGCATGAAGATAAAATTATGGGGGTTTTTTGGGTTGAGCTTTCTTCCCTCGTCATGAAAAACTTGATGTTTTTGGATCTGATTGGAACAATCAGAGTTCTAATCAAACTCTGTTGTTTACTGTAATAACAATATAGAGTAAAGACTAGTTGTATCATTTATGTTAACACATATATGACACTCCAGGCAATGTGAGCATGTAGCAGACACACTGCTGTTGCTCATTAACTATCAAATTCATTGTTATAACATAGAGATGAATAGAGGTAGTCATGTTCCATACTTGCACTTTATCAATTGCTAGTAAGTTATGAAAACTTCCAATGGTCATGTAGGATAAACTCTTTTTATTTCAAACAGATGGACTATCAATCTGGCTCTGAGATCAGCAGAAAAGATGTTCTATGCTGAAACACCATTTGATTCAGAAGATCTTGTTGAAGTAAGTCATCTTTTATTTCTATTCTTTAATATTCATGGTATAAGATTTAATAAAAGGCTTAAAAAACAAAAAAATTATTTTTAAAAAAATTCTTTTGCTGAAATAATTCAATATTTATTTGTAATATTCTCAACAATGCCAAATATTACATGTAAAAAAGCTATATGTCTAACTCTTAGGTGGCTAGAACTTTTGAAAATTATGACATTTTTTTATATATATTTTTGCCTATATAATTCTTTACTTATGCTCTTTTGCGCAATAGGCTGATGGAATGGCAGTTGCATCTTATTTCACATTCTTCTTCATGGTGGCCTACAAATATCGTCAATGCAAAATTGTTGTGGAGAGAATTGTAAGTTTTTAATGATGTGGGCTTAATTCCTACTTGTCAGAAATTTTGTTATGTTGTTCTGAAAATATTGACCTAACTTTAATATTCAGCATTGCATCTAGTTCTGTTTGATTCAGTGTTCTTCAGATTGAATTAAAACTGAAATATACCACAAGCTTGTTAGACTGGACTTCAATGTCAGACAATATCAATGTTTTACATTCAACCCAGTTAGTATATATAAAAATCAGCGAAAGTTACCTCTGGAATAATGTAAAAATGCATTTATATGATACACATATAGCTTAAAAAAATGTATAACTTTCGCCCCTGTGGAATTTAAGTTCTCCATTTTTCCTGCTATCTTGTAGGACTGGATTGGTCGATTGATCCGTGAGTGTAATCACGAGCTGGAGAAATTCCCACCAATCGTATCTAATATGCAGGAGTTATCTCGCCGCAAGGAACTCAAGTCTGAGATCGAGCGACACAAAGAAGGTGAAACCATAAGAAATCAATAGAAAAAGGAAAATGCAAGGGTTATAGTTGTATGATAGATCTCATTTTACTTTTCAATTTTATTTGTTTCTTTTTAAACCTATTCTAGAAATACTTCAAGATCTGAAAAAAGTAACATAATTGGAAACAACAACTAGATAGAGGGTTGTGGCGGAAATACCAAAACCATTTTTTTTCTGAAACTTTTATTTATTTGTTTCTTTATATATTGATATACTAAAGAATTAAAAGAGAATTCTCCAGTAAGATCCCATCAAAACTTAGGACACATTAAATTGTAGCAGGTAAAACTTAACTCTCTCCCACATCATCAAGCCCAATACTCCACTTCTGCAACTTAAGAAAAGAATGGTGACTTCCCTGAGACAGTGTTTTCTGTAATTTTATTGGTTTTTTTTTGTTGTTGTTGTTGTTGTTGTTCTGGTTGATCATGCACTTATTTTTAATTTCACAATTATCCTTTCCATATTTTTAGTTATTGTAATTATGCAGAAAGCATTTGAAAATGGAAAATTATCAATATTAATTTAAATAAACACACTCTAAATATATAATAAAAAAAAACAAACAATTTATTGGTAGGTGAGAATGCCCGGAGTTAATTCAATAAAGGAAAAAAGGCTATGCGTGCGAAAATGTAAATGAAAGAATATATTTCAAATTTAGGATTTCCATTGTTTTCTGTATCATTTGCAATATGGATTGAATTCCCATAAAGATTTATTTAAAACATTCTTAAAATATCAGTTTCATTGAGTTTAACAGTAACATTTCATAACAAATGTCATAACCTTTACGCTCAATTTGTTCATGATTGTTATGCATTTATGTGCAGAAATAGAGAAGATGGTGCGCAGATTTGATGTGGAGTATTGCAGGCGCTGGGTGGAGCATGTGCAGGAGACTCAACTAGAGGTGATATTCTTTAGTCCCTTTTACAATAGTTTGTGTGTGTGTGTACCGTTTTGCGCAATGATGAAACAGGTTGTTCACTAAAGAGGATGAAGAAAATATTCTTTCTTGTTGTCCACTCCTTTTTACCCTAGGACTATGATAACAAGAATAAAAGTGTGCCATTTGAAAGTATTTCATTAGTATTCAATGGGAACTCTAAAACAAGGCTGAACTCAACTAAACTCATTGACTAATTTCAACAAAATGATTGATCAATTAGCTTTGAAAATGAAAAAAAAACGACCCTTCTAATAATATTGCTTCTGTTTTCATTTTTTCAGGTTAGCTAACTTATTAACTCTCTCCACCGATTCTGTATAATACAAAGATGAAAACGTTGACTTAAGACAAGATGGATTTTGCTTGAAACTTAGACTGTCAAGGCAAAATATTTCACAGCCGCATTCTAAATGTTATCAAAATCCGTCGATGCAATAAAAAGTTATTGGAATAGAAGGGTTTTTTAAAATGAAAAGACTATATGTACAAACTTATACAATAGTAAAAGATTGTAAATTTATAGCAGGAAAAAAAATGTATATCAAAAGATTACCTCATATTTATCTTGTTTTTTTTCTATGAACAAACAAAATATTTTTAAGCATGTGGTTAGCATAACAAGAGGGCCAATACAAGTTCAGTAATCAGTATTACCTGAGTTTAAACATAGCAAAAAAGCATAGATTTATGCAGATTGTTTCTCATTATGTCAACTCCAACTGTGTCTCCTACAACAGGTGAGGAAACACATCCAAGAAAGCATTCGAAATAGATTTGATTTTGTGACTATTCCAAGGAACATAACCATCAACGATTTGTGTCTTTCATATGTTATAAACCTGGTGAGTATACAATTTTTATTTTTCAAAGGTTAAGCATTTCCTTTTTTTCTGAAAAAAAAAAGTTTCAAATCATGAGATTTTTCAATAGAATATTTCAATTTCCTTTTACTGGTATCCAGTAATCCCATTTCATCAATAATTATTGAGAATTTCTGTCTTCTCTCTAAGTGTATATAGCTTTATAACTTCTCTTAGTATTTAAAAGAAAATCACAATAAAAAAAAATTCATAAATGGCACAACAACTTTTAAACAAATGGAGGAAAATCAACGCCTTACTGAGGCTGAATAAGTTTAGATCTTAAACCTCTCTGGGGCAGACAACAGTTAGGTCTTAAATTTTTGTTGTTGTATTTCATGACTCTCTGCACTGCTGTAAAGTATAATACATGTTATAGCCATGTAATATTAATAATTCTGAACTGGTGATGAAATGTTCATGCCTCATACCGTGAACATTGTCTGTGTCGATCCCAGAGCTTGACCAATGGTTCAGGCTTCTATCTGTCTGACGCCAGAGAAATGCTCACTGAAGGCAGAAGATTGGTGCTGAGACATAAAGAGTCTGGTGAATTTCTTGATGATTTCTCCTCCAAAAACAAAGGTAAGATAGTGAAAGGCTGGAATGAGATGCTTGATGTTATTTGTTTGTTGATTTGACAAAGACCATCTTTATCTTGTTGGGATCGAGGTCAGACTTGGCAAATGTGCAGATGATTTATGAGACCAAATGGGCTTGAAAGCTTCTCTGGCTGTGTGGGCAGGGTACGGAGATAGTATCTGGATGACTAGCCTTTCTCGTCTGTCTCCATTGTTATTTACCATGTGATCACAATAATCTTTGATTGCCTGTATCTTAAATCAGTATGAGCTTCCCAATACATTTCCAATCATGTGAAGCAATAAAAAAAAAACTAAATACCATGTGTTACTTTTGACAGACACCTGGGTTAAGATGAAGAAAGTTTCCATCTCAATAATTTGATAAAGGAGTCAAGCTATACCTTTCTATTTCTATTTTATTACATTCATGCGGAACATAGTCCATCAATAAATGTACTATCATTATAGACGACCATACCAGCTAAACTTTGGTTTATATTCCCCTATCTAATTGTTTTGATGAAAAAGCTGGTTAGCCTTGCAATTTTTACAACAGGCTTGAACCATTGATACAAAAAAATCCAGGAAATTTTAGCCTCCATTCTACATGAGGCTCTAATTGCATTTGCAGAGAACTGTCCTCATGTTTGGTTAGTTTACATCAAGACCTCTAAATTTATTCAAATGGTTAAAAGAGCGTTCGATGGTTGTATGAAATTTGATACACCTGCAGAGAAGGGACATGTGGATAGATTCTCAGATCTCATGAGCTCCCTTAATCTGTGACCTGCAAATGGACAGTTTGATTGAGTTGTACAACTAGGTATTTTTTTCAAGCATTAATTATAAATGAATATTATTTTTAATTTTAATAAAAAGGATTATTTTACAGTAAGAGATAAGGAGGTAAAACTCTACATATTATTTAGTCATAACTGCTTCTGAATCTTCATAAACATCACCACCATTACTGCTCCCGCTATTAGTGCACCATCATCACCATCACTATCATCACCAATACTGCCATCACCACCACCACTACCACCTGTATTATCATCATCATCATTATTTTAATATGTAGCATCATTATCATCTTCATTACCATTTCTATTATTATTATAATGAATACCATCATAATCACCTGTATTTGTCATAAGTTTTTTTTTTCTTCTTTTAATTCATTGATTTTATTGCAACTTTGTTTCAGTGTCGATCAAAACAATTTTGGGCTTGCCAAAGACAGATGCTGTAGAAATAAACCCTATGCATTATCCTCAATATGAGGTGAGTTTAAATCCATATTGAGATGATCCAGAAATAACTTTTAAAAAACTGCAATCATACATGGAAGATTTTTTAGTTTTGCATACTTGGCAATTTACAGACAAATAAAAAACTTTTCTTTTTTTAAACCAAAAGAAACAAAAAGATATTGGGCAAGGGTGTTGAGCATGCTTGCAGCGGAGCAAAAATTCTTGCATATTGTTGACGTTATTAGAATGAAAAATAGTGTAGAAGTTTTCCCTTATCTGAAGATTTTGTTTAATTATGATTCTTTGTTTTAGAAGAATATTCTATCCTCTCTTATATTTTGTTTGTATTTTATCCAGATAAAATAAATAAAACTTTACATTCTGAACATTATTTCTATCTAATCATTGTTATTCCATTCAAAGCCTATTTATGAAGAGAAACAGACTCTGGTTTTTTTTTACGTGTCTTACACTGTGTCAAGTATAATATCATCTATTTTCAGTTCTACTACGAGGCTCCTAGCCGCAACAAGCATCTCAAGGCAGGAACAGTGTTTCTGTACCAAGTCTTCCCTGGCAACTACACCAACTGGCAGCGTACTTTCGTGCGGGCTGCCCGCGAGAATCAGATGGAGACGGTGGATAAAATGATAACTTTCTTTAGGAGCAGTTCTGATTTTATCAATGCTAAAGAGCCGAAGACTGGGCACACAGCTCTGCACCATGCAGCAAGACATGGCCATTTCGTAAGTCTGGATGGCTTTGAGTGATAAGAGCATCTCATAATCAGCAATGTTTTTATTTCATTGAAGTTTGCACTACTTGATATCTCATCATTCATGTAAGTAATGTATGAAGAGAAACATCAAGAGACTTAGCAGTAAAGATAATGTCACAATTAGAGATAAACTGTGCTTAGTACTATTGCATTAAGAAAACATATGTGGAGAATTTTTACAAAATGAAAGTAGATGAAGTTTTGCATGATTTACTTTAAATGAAAACCATTTCCTAGAGGTATGAAAACTATTTAGATCTATGTGGAGAACTCTGATTAGATATGCTATAGTTTCTGTATGTAAAGCTCTCAAAAGTTTTTCACAATTTTGGTTTATTATCAGTGATCTAGATCCACAATTTGACTCATTTTGTGGGACTGCAACTTTTTGTTTTAACATAAAGAAAATGGAATTTCTCATCTCATACTTTGTATGAAACATCACTTGCAGATGAAATATCGAACATTCCTTTCCTTGAATGTCAAAAGAGAATTTGTCAATGAAATTCTACTATTTATGATCATTGAATGATATTTACTTTCCAGCAAAATTATACATATCTTGTATTAGCTGACATATGCTTCACATTGTTTTGTTTCTAAAGTTAGTGAATTGTATGTATTGAGTACATTTTTTTCTGCCCCTCAAATTTCTGCAAATTTAGATTTGGGTACAGATTCACCGATAACTCTCCTGATGTGGAATTGGATTTTGTATATCAAAAACTTCTTTGTATCATTGTCTTTTTATTTACGTGTGCACTTCTCATTCATGCCTGAACGCACTACATCCTTTCCCATTTTATTTTCTTTAACGCTCCTTTCTTTTTGTTTGTAATACTGATTCAATTTATTTCTTATGAGGCCTTTTTTCTTTCAATGTGAATTCCCAGGATGTTGTTCGTGTGCTGCTCGAAAACGGTGCAAGCACAGACTCGAAAAATAACTTTCAATGTACACCAATATATGCAGCTATTGATGGACTACAGAGGCAGGTGGCTCACGTAAGTCCATTTGTCTTGAATAATATTCCTCCGATGATTCCAAAAGGCTTTTGAATAATGGGTGACTTAAAAGCTTGTTTATTTTTTTACTTTGCCTTTTCCTTTTATTGAAATGGAAAGACTTAACTTTCGTAAGCCTCCCTGATTACTTAAGAAGTTTGTGTTTATGTGTATGATGTTAAGATGCACTTTTCAGATTGTGTGATGTTAGGCTTTTTTTCCCCACCAGTTGCTGATTGAATGGGGCGCTGACATGCACTGTAAAAATGCAAAGAAATTAACACCTCTAGAAGCTGTCAAAAATGATGAGTTTCGTCAGTTCCTTGCAGGTGAGAATTTTTCTGATGATAGTTCTTTGTACTTTTGATGTGGATTCTTTATATTTTAAACAAGCAATGCTTTACCCTCCTCATGTTATTCTCTCCATTTTATAATAATATAATGATCGTTATCTTTATTATTATTATTATCATCATCATCATCATCATCATCATCATCATCATTATTATTATTATTATTATTTTTTTTAATTATTATTATTA
>BLXT01008617.1:713329-716326 GCA_019648995.1 Plakobranchus ocellatus | reverse complement strand
CTACCTGCAGCTTGCAGATCTTGAGTGCTAACGCCAGTGCAATGTACGGGACTGCCTACCATTTGTAACAAAAGCCTAGAAAAAAAATAATAAAAATTTAACTGTACGATACACAACGTCTCTATATAAATTATGTGAGGGGCGACGATAACCACAGTGCGAATAGCGATTTCACCCTGAGATCTGAAGAGACCCTTCTTGTCGCAGGTTCGAGCACCGCCACAGGCGCCCTGGCCTGACGGAAAGCCTGAGAGTCTGAGATCACTTTGTTGTGAACTGGCTATAATATACACAAACCAAACCTCTATATGTGTGTGTGTGTGTGTGCGTGACAGAGAGAGAGAGAGAGAGAGAGAGAGAGAGAGAGAGAGAGAGAGAGAGAGAGAGAAAGAAAGTCAATAACATGTAATATGTTGTCAGAGACTAATCTTATGTCGGCCAAGTATATAGTAATCCTTCATCTCCAAGGTTTATAATTTACTCTTTCCTGTGATTTCGTGTTTGTCAGTTTGCCTACTTTTACAGGCGAATAGCTTTCTCCGCTTTTTTTTTTTCTCTCCCTGTTTCGTCTGTCCCATCAGCCAGGCAATCATTCCTCTTGGGCTGGTTCGACCTGGGAAGTCAGGGCCGGATATTGATTTTGAGCGGATGTTGGGCAGAATGAGGTAGACACGAGGGGCTTTCAGCGGTTTGAGGGGACACAAGTGATGAATAAAATGTTAGAGGGGGGAGAAATAGGAAAGATTGAGGTAGGTAGGGATGGAGAGAGAGAAAGAGTGTACGAGGCACAGAACTAGTTAGATAGATGCGTAAATGGATAAATTGGGAAAGACATAACATATATGCCTATATGTGTTACAAATAGAGAGAGAGGAGAGAGAGAGAATGCGTATATGTAAATATTATATACATAAAGAGAGAGAGAGAGAAAGAAAGATAGAGAGCCAGCTACAGCCACACAGAAAAACGGGCAGCAGAAAGACAGACAGAGAGATAGAGTGTGTGTCTTTGTGAGACAGAGATAGAGAGAGAGAGGGAGAGAGAGAGGTAGATAGAGACAGTTGAGGGGAAGGGGTGAAAAGGAGGAGGGAGAGAGAGAAGGAGAGAGATAAAGGGGAAAGGTAGAATTGTGTGAGACAGAGAGAGAGGCAGTCAAACTCACTAACATACAGGCAGAGACAGACAGACAGGCACACAAACATAGAGAGAGAAAAAGAGGGAGAGAGACAGAGGGGGAAGAAGAATTGTTTGAGACAGAGAGATAGAGAGAGAGAGAGAAAGAGAGAGAGAGAAAGAGAGAAAGACAGACAGACACTCTGACATACAAACAGAGACAGACAGGCAGGCAGACAGACATAGAGAGAGAGAGAGAGAGAGAGAGAGAGAGAGAGAGAGAAAGAGACAAAGAGAGTGAAAGAGACAAAGAGAATGAAAGAGACAAAGAGAGAGAGAGAGAGAGAGAGAGAGAGAAAGAGACAGACAGAGAGAGAAAGAGACATACCGAGAGAGACTGATACTACCAACAATCATACCTACCAACCATCATTCTTTATTAGCCTACAATCGCCTGGCAATTTCATCTGCACGCATCACACAATCATTCCCGCGCCTCTTTTTAATCCTGGCGACATCGTCTGCATGTGAAATATCAATTCCATTTACTTTGCCAGGCAGAGCCAGCGATCTCTTCTAATCACAAAGTTTCGTGCCTATCAAATGTTTACGCAGATTAAAATGATTCGTTGAAAGAGACAGATAGACTAGATAGATCCAGTTGTAGAGAACCTGATTCTCTGAATGGTGCGAAACTTATCTCAGATGATAAGCGAGTGCTTACATTCCCATTGAAGTGGATGATACCAGTTTAGAAATCACCGGGTTGTAAAAAAAGAAAATATGAAAATATAGCTGTTCTTTTTATGCGGGAAATTAAAAGATATACGGTGCTGGTTGTATGAAATTACCCATCGGATTATCAAGCATGCAAAGGTAATATACAATTTGTTATCACAAAAGTGAAGGTGCAGCGATTATTATAAAGAATTTTAACTCGTAAGGCTGAGATGCAAAGATTGTATCAACTTGTTGACAACAGTCTTGTGTAAGCAAAGATGAAAGTTTGTAATAAAATGTTGACAGCTCCCAAACAACAGTGCAAAGATCTAAAGGCTCGTAAATAGCTCGGGCAATTTTATCATAGTATGTATTTTAGAATGGAACCAAGGTCTACAGTTTGCTCTCACCTTTCCTAACTGACTTAAAATATATTTTCTTATAATCGAGCTAAGCTCAGACGTGTAATGTCTATAAAAATTTTTTTCTGGGGCGTCAACATATCTCTGAAAAATATAGATACGTTACTCTAGATCATGCCATTTTATATGGGCTTATTTTAAAATACCGAAGGTGTTTTTCCGGATTTACGAAACGACATTTTATAACCCTATTTATTAAGCTGGCGAAACAAAATATGCAGGTAGACAACTTAATAACAATAAAGCCCCGGAACTTTGTACGCCGCCAGTCAAAGCTAAAGGCTTAAAACAGCATTAAATGTTTGGTGGGCAACTTTTGTTTAATCGAGAATATCAGTTCTTTAAGTTAAATAATAAACACCAGCAATGAGTTTGGCTTGTAGATTATAAAGAATGCTCTCTATATAAAGTTTGCTAATGTTTTTTGTCCTCAGAAAGGTTTATGGACGCTCTTGGGAGGAGAAATATTCCTAGCGGTCATCCTGTTCAGGCCAATTTAATACTGGACTATACATTCACCGTTTCCAACATTTATGAAAAGAATTTTTTAAAATGTTGAAATTTAAAGAATTGTTATCATGAAAACAAGACCGGCTACCATTTTTTTAAAATTGTGTGAGCTGAACATTAAACGTTTCATCATCAAATGAGTCTCCATCTTTTGTAGCTATATGAGATCTGAAGAATCAAGATTGGATTTAAAGTTGATAGCTTACAATACATATTTTGTTTTTAATCTTTT
>BLXT01008617.1:705829-708329 GCA_019648995.1 Plakobranchus ocellatus | reverse complement strand
GCCCTCCTACAATCTGCATCGCTGAATTTTTTTTTTTTATCCGTACAAGTTGATATGTAGATTTTGAGAGTTCTCGAAATATATCCGGCCTAGAGCATGTGCAGGCCAAAAAAGCTTGTCATCGAAGATCATGCTTAAAAATCTTGTACTACAAACTTTTTTGATAGATTTATCAGTTATGAGAATGAAATCCTAAAGCGGAGGAAATCGTTGGTGTTTCGATGACTTGTAAGAGTCATGTATTTAGTTTTGTGCGGATGATCTGTCAACTTATTTATATGAGCTCAAGCGAATAGCTCGTTTCAATGTGAGTAAGGTTTGTGTACAACGTTGACCAGTTCTGAATATGAAACTTCATAAAGTTGTTGTTGCCACCCTTGCCTATTGCCCATGACTTCAGTCTTTCAATAAAAACTATTTTTTTCTGTCTGCCTTTACTATGTTTGCCTTCAATCTTTCCAGTGATTGCTAAGTGTTCTAAACCCCTGTATCGGCAAATATGGCCCAAAAACTGTAGTTGCCTCTGTCTTATAGAGAGATAGAAAAAGATTAAAGCATAGACAGACAGATAGATGAAGAGAGAGAGAGAGAGAGAGAGAGAGAGAGAGAGAGAGAAATATATAAATAGGTAGATAGGTAGGTAGACAGATATTGGATAGATAGGGAGAGAGAGAACGAAAGAGAGGGAGAAAGATGGAAAGAAAGAGAGAAAGAGATATATAGCAAATAGATAGATAGATAGAGAGAGAGAGAGAGAGAGAGAGAGAGAGAAAGAGAGATAGAGAGAGAGAGAGAAGGAGAGAGAGAGATAGAGAGAGAGAGAGAGAGAGAGAGAGAGAGAGAGAGAGAGAGAGAGAGAGAGAGAGAGAGAGAGAGAAAGCATCATATTGGTAGAGATGAGAGTTTTAGTTTGAAGCTAAAGACTAATTCAGTGTTAGGATTTACCTATAAAACAACAGTTACTGTTTACGTTGTAGCCAACAATCAGCACTCATTCGTTACGCACCTAAATGCGGAAAATTGCGGGGAAACACAATTTCATGTTTACCTGTGCCCTGACCTTTGTCCATCTACAGGGTTTGCGAAACGCAACAACTTCTTACATCCATATACTTCATTCAATGGATTAAAAAAAAAACCCAAAAAACCATAGTGGATCTGATATTTACAACAGACCAACCAAACTTGGGCATAGAGAATCAGTACAACTTTATTTTTCCTTTTTGCATTTGCATGGCTTTTCACCAAGTGGTAATATCTGTAATTTAGCTGTAAGTATGTTTTGTAGTATGTATGTAACCCTAAGTATATTTTATTTTATTAACGGATAAATTTGTCTGTTTCCACTGTTGAATATTAAGTCCCCAATATTGGCCATCTTTAGCATGATCTCATTTAATTTCTTATCCTTTTGTAGCAGAAGTAAGGAAAAAATACAATACCTAATTTTTCCTTATAGGAAGCGAACTTTTTCTGCAGCCAATTTTATTGATTGTTGGATTATTATTTAATTTTCTCATAAGTATCGCAAGAAATTGAGGGGAAGTGAAACCAAATTGGAACAAATAGGATTTCTTCTAGATTTACACTTTAGTTGTTTGTTCTGTCGATTCATCCAGACTATGTATATTTGTCATTATAATTTTTTTCTCTAATGAAGCCTTTACAGCAAAAGGTTTTCACTTAATTTTTGTGCTTTTTTTTATTTTATTTGCTTTAATAAGTTAAAGGTGGTAGTTTAAAGTTTTGACTACTTCGGCTACTTTGGTGAAATTCCCAATACTTTCTCTGGATCTAAAAACGAGGTTTGACAGACTTTTTGGCACACTGCGTCTATACTCTATATTTAGTACCGCGCTCAAAATGTCTGCAGGGCCAACAGAGGTTTATCAATTTTGGCCTTGAAGATGACGACAACATACATCTTTCAAGAAATGAGCCCATACATTTTGTACCCGCTGAGCAGTTATCTCCTACTTACCGTTTAACTCTCACATCCTCGAGGAGCGGAGGGCTCTTACTGCTCCAGGCCGGCCATGTGTTGATGTTAAAAACCTTGACCTGTACGAGCCCCAGGCTTAAAGCTGACACGTGTCAGTTTTTCCCGGACATCACTCGTTACTCAGACTAAGTTGCCTTGTATGCCAGGCTAAGCTTGGGGTTCAATAAAATACTGTAGCATTTGGGGCTAAAAAAAAAGGGAATGCGAGGGTTAGAAACTCGGGACGTCGGGCCGGCCGGCGCCAGTGCCAGATATATAGATAATAATTGAGAAAATGATGGTTGTACAAGACACAATATTGGTGGGTAGAAGAAGAAGAAGAAGGAGGAGGAGGAGGAGGAGGAAGAGGAGAAGGAATAGAAGGAGGAGGGAGAACATTCAGAGAAAAAGGTGACGAATATGGATAATGACGACAAAAACGAATACGAGATGGAGGAGGAGAAAGAGAGGAATGAGGAAAAACATGAGAGGGGGTAAAAGGGGGGGGGGGGGGGGGGG
>BLXT01008617.1:657193-668100 GCA_019648995.1 Plakobranchus ocellatus | reverse complement strand
GGTAAGTGCTCAGAGAAGAGAATCAAAAACAATTAAGCACCATCCAAGGCATCAAACACCTTTTGCAAGAAGCAAGCTCCCAGTTCCTTGTACCGGACAGCATGTGCCTTCTGTGTGGTCACAGATTCTTCCCCCCTCCTTCTTTCTCTTGTTTCATGTGCAAGAAATTGTAAGTTAAATCGTCAAGCCATCCTTCCCCATCCCTAGTATGGAAACCCAAGTGCCTCTCTTTGGGTAGAATTATGACTTACTTGCATGTTTTCATTGTATGAAATTGTGAAATTCATGGTTTTTTCTTCCCCAGCTGCTGCGTATGTAGGAAAGGCATTTCGCTCCTGAAACATGAGGGCATTTTTACAATCTCAGAAACGAGCACTATGATGCATTTTGACTTTGTGATTTGGTTCTTAAGATTTGGGAATATATTGTGAAAAAAAAAATAAATTAGGTGGCATGAGAAAAATAATTTCTCAAATGGTGAAAGTAACAAACAGGGGGTTGCCTATGTAGAGATCGCTGTACTCAAATTTTTTTTTTTTAAATTTACAAATTTGTTGTTGCTCAGCGAATTTTGATATATATATATTTCAGCCACCTGTGGGAGATTCAGATCTTCATTTTCAGCCTGACCAGGGGCTCCCACCAGGTCAACAGCAGTTTCAGCAACAGCCTCCACAGGGTCAACAGCAGTTTCAGCAGCAGCCTCCACAGGGTCAACAGCAGTTTCAGCAGCAGCCACCACAGGGTCAGCAACAGCCTCCACAGGGTCAGCAACAGCCACCACAGGGTCAGCAGCAGCCACCACAGGGTCAACAGCAGTTTCAGCAGCAGCCTCCTCAGGGTCAACAGCAGCAACAGCGTGGCATGAACCAAATGTCAGTGGAGCAGCAGCAGAAGCTGCAGCAACAGCTGAAAGACGTCCAGGCCCAGCTCTCAGAGCAACAAAAACTTCAGGTATAATACCCTCCTCCTCTTTATCTTGCCCTCTCTCTCTCTCTCCTTTTTTTTTTTTTGAACTTAGAATTTTTTTCCAGCACTGGATGGTTTATTTGGTTATTTGTCAGGGTATTTTTTTTGTTGTTAGTTTTTTCAATTTCAGTTTCATCTCTGATGTACAGTAGACCACACCTAAACNGAAATTGAAGAGCTTTCCGTTTTTCCTCTTATTCTTTCTTATTAAACATGCGGTAAACCGAAAGCGTTGGCTGCCAAACTATTGCTAAAGCGAAATAAAAACTACCGGGAAAGCCCAGTCACTGCCGGACCGACACATGAAAAAAAAGACTTTTTTTTTTTTTAAACACACCTTGCCCTTCCCTTGCTTTCTTGCATTACTCCATGCAAACCCATTACTGTTAGTGTTAGTTACGAATACCTCACACTACAGACAGCCAGGCCCGATGTCTGGCTAGGTCTAGGTCTACTGCATACACCTGCCCATCCCTTCTCTTCCACCACTCAGTTACGCAGCGGGACCGTGCCAGACACTCCCTACATGTCTAGGTCCCGTCAGCGCTGAGCTAAGCAAACACTGTTGCATCACAGCCAGTAATAAAGCCATCTCTATTGCTGTGAGAACTTCAGTACCGGGAAACTAAGGTGATGATTAAATTGTAAAAGTAGAGACTTCAGGACGGGAAATTTTACTTAGGCGATGTTGAAGTTGTGGGAGCTCTATTATTCTACATCGATAACAGACGCAAGAACCTCTTAATTGAAAAGGAAAGAGAAGGAGATAAAGAAATGGATAAGAAAGAAAGAAAGATCCGTGGATATGTGTGTTCATTCACATTGTGGTGTGACGATGGGTGGGATTGATTTAACTTAATATTTTGGAAGCTGGTCACTCTCCTTTTAATCTAACTTATTTAATGCGCTATGCTTAAACCGAAATATGTTTAAACCAAAATAGAAATCATATTCCCTAGAATTTCGGTTTAAACGTGTTCCACTGTATATAATATTTTATTCAAATTTTATGAAAGTATTTTTTTTTCCTGGTTTTTGCTTTATGATGATAAACCTTTCTGACTTTGTCTTGTCAGTGTAGAAGCAGTGTACGATCTCATAGAAATATGGAATCTAGTGACTTATCATCTCTTTTCTTCATTCCATGTGAAAGCAAAAAGAAAAGGCTTGGCATTATCTTTCACAGAATTTTCCATGTTAGAATTGGACTATTACATCTGTCACGAATGGCTTGTGTGGGCTATACAGTTCTTTGTAATAAATGAAAGAGCAGTATCGTCAGGGTTGGGTCTATGGACGATACTGCTCTATAATTTGCTACAGCAGTGTTATAGGTCTAGCCAAACATTGCCTGAGAGACAAGAATTCTTTTAAATAGACTAAAGGACAGAAATCACTCCCCAAGTGTTGCCCAAAAGTCTTCAATGAAAAGTATATTAATTTAAAAGATGACCAGTTTCAGAATCATTTAATCTTCACGTTTTTTTATCCTCCCCAGAACCAAGGTAAGCCGGCTGCTTAGGAAATCATGTGACTGCTTCGACCAAGCGAACTAATCGAGGACTAATTGTTGACGAGATGATTTTGGAAAAACAAGCTGCAAAATCTATTGCCTATCAGGATGGATCACAATGTGTGTGTTAGATGATACTCAACTTTGTTGATGCAGGGTTTATTAATTTCACTTAATACTTAGTTGATAATTTACAGTTTCACGAGAAATAACTATGAAATGTACAGTGTAGTTTGAACACATAAAAAGCAGTAAAGCCTCAAGGATTTTAAAGAATGTTTTGAGATATACTGAGGAAACAAGATCTTTGTAGCTTTTTTTGTGGCAAGTTTTCATTAGGGTAAAAGCAAGGGCAGATAAGAATAAAACAAGTTTGTTGACTCATGCTAAGAAAGAATTTTGGATACAGGCCGTTAACAATCTGTGTCCATTATGAGAGGATAACTCAAATGACTGTCTGTTATTAATGGATAGCTATTTATATATGACCATATGACACTGTTGGAAAGATATCTTAAAGATAAAGAGTAAGATATGTTGCAAATCAAACAAGGCAAGGCCTAACATTTTTGGCCTGAGTATTTTGTTTTAATGTATTACTTAATCATTCTGTTTTTGATGTAAAGCAATTGATATTTATTATATATAATATATATATATCTATATAGTGTTAGGCCAAGTGGTCTCCCATGATGATTAGTAATCTTCCAATGTTCTTTTGAAATGTGATAAGTTTCTGGCAGTATTTGATTTTCTCCTGGATCATTTTGTTTTCCTTTGTTTTATTTTTGCTATCCTCTCAAACAGGAGAGAAAGTTGTCTGTGTGATCTAGTATTATTGTTTTTATTTTGACTAATCAATTGTCTCCTCCTCTCCTAACATGTTGGCCAATTTTGTTTTCTGAACTTTGAACCAGGAACTGAAAATGCTGCTATCTTTCTGTGGCTTTTCTCTTCTGGAAGTCTCATTTTTCTATCATTGCGAATCAAAACGAGAAAAGCTGAGCTTGATATGGTAATTTAATTGGAGAAAATGATTTAAGAAAAAATGAATTGGTTATATTGGTGACTGATTTTAGTGACAAATTTGATGTCTGCAGCTAGATTCAACATCTGCATTTGAATAAGTGTATTGATTGTGTGAAAATGTTCTCTTGTTATTGTTGATCACATCACTGCCGTTGTTAAGATTTCCTTCTAATTTTTATTTTTGTTTTAAAAAGATACTTAAAAACAGAATATGCCTGTTTCCTTGCTAACTTTTGCTTTGCCATGATGAGCCAGGCAAAGATGACTATACTTTCTGGTGTTGGATCACCTCAGGTGAAACAGCAACAATTGATGCCATCATGCAGCAAAATGATCTAAGCTTTGTGACTGAAGGCCTTTCCAGCTGATTTTTTTTTTTTTTAATTTTTGCCAAGAAGTCAAAACAGCACAAGGGAGGAAAGGCTTTATAAACTGATAACAGCTTGAAATGTAGAATGATACTCTTGTTCTTGAGGCCTTTCATTTTGTCTAGTCATTTTTTTTTTGTGTGTGTGTAGGAAGGGGCATGAACTGGATGAAATGAAAAATTATGGCAAGTGCGCTTAGTCCCCCTATTGAAAATTGATTTTTTGGGTAGGACCTCAAAATGAATGCATTCTTTATAGTTATAATTATAACGATTGTTATAATGAATTATGCGTTTGGTAGCACTGCAAGGTTTGTTTGTTCCTGTTTTGAGTTCTGTATGGTGTTGGGCAAGTCCCTTTAATCATAGTATTACTGGTTTCATTGAGAAACAAGACTTTTGTATCAGGGTTATAAACAGTCTACTTTTTTTTTCGCATATTAACCATGTTTGACTTAATCAGTAGAGGCCAGTATCAATATTGGCTTGCATGTTTAGATCTTGCGGTGACAGGGTTTCCAGTAATAATCGTAGATAACACTCTATTATCATGGTATAAGGGACTCTTGTATTCTCTTGTTATGTATTTTCTCTTCCCTTCAGTATTCTGTATCTTTAGTAAGTGACTGTGCACAGTGTTATCAAGAATAAGAGAAGATGAATAATAATGGCTGCCTGTTTCTCATTCTGCTTATCTTCAGCAATCTGCCCATCTGAATTTTTCTTCTCTTGTCGAAGAGAACAATCTGCAAGTCTCTAAAAATCTTCACCGAAAGTCATAGCAAGCCAAGTCTAGTTTGAGTGGCAATTTGTATTGGGTCAACGGAGGTGTAATTTGATAAAAAAACAAAAAACCAAGTGAAGAAAGCATTGAGAAGAACAGCAAGCATTCTGCTTCAGGCACAGAATCTGAAACTGTTGGCCTTTCATACTGGACTATTTGTCTGAAAGAAAGACCGAGTCAAACTGCCCCTACGATGGTCACGCAGAACATTTGGTCAAGAACAGTGAAACTGAATATCATTCCATCCTCGTGAAAGGCAGGGTGGAAAAGAAAAAAAAAAGAAGAAGCTTTTTTGATAGCTGGAGTCATTGTTAGAAAACTCAACTTATACATGGACAGGAATTATGTCGTGGAATTTTGAAATCTGATTCACACCTGTTGTTACTGACGACACCTTAGGGAAAATGTTTGATTTTGTTAGAAAGAAAAACCAAATCATGTCTAAAGCAAAGGAGATTCAGCTTTTGACTGTTTAAAATTTATGTAAAGTTACAATATACCCCTTTGTGTGCTGGTGATGGTGTTATATATTTTATGAACCTTTTCTTTGGTCTTTATCGATGGCCTGCGCATCAAACCGTTGATGTGGCTTCTTCAGATGTGTGAGTCGTCTGCCATCATTTTGTAATAAATATGAATACGTGATGCAGTTTATATTGGTATGATGAAACTGTCGCAATAGTTTTATCTTTGTTTGTTTGTTTTTTTTGGCATTTTTTGGGAGTGTATGCGTTTCTTGTTTCAGAATGCATCACCTTCAAGTTAGATGCACGATTCCTATGGGAAAGGGTTAGTTTAGCTTATTTTTAAAATCTTTCTTCTACAAAACTTCTGAGATTGTAGCAAAAAACCTTTTTATTTTTTTTTCATCATAAATGTTGATGTTCTTAATTGAAACAAAAAGAAACCGAAGTGACAGATATTGAGATAAAGCAAATATGGAAATCAAAATCCCTATTACTCTCTCCTCAGTGTGAAACTCTGTGTATCACCCATCTCATAATGGTTTTTTTTTTTTTTTTTTTTTTTTTTTTTCATTTTCTACTCCTCTTATTTAATGTCACTGATTGAAATTTTTAATTGGTCCATTTTAAACATATCCAAGCTTAAAATCAAACCAAAGCCAAGTTTATCTCCTCCAATTATTATTATTATCTATTTATTAATTTATCTTCTTTCTGTATTATTATTATTATTATTATTATTTATTTATTTATTTTTTTTTTTACATTTTCTTTTGGGTTTGTTGACCTGGTGCTGATGGCCTTTCTGCTTATGTCACATTCTGACATGTCTCTTTTGAATTTATTAAATTTTTTTTTCAAATTTTTTTTTTTAAATTCAGAGATGCCATTCTATTTGTATGTTGTGGGATTCTGCCATTTGCATTGTCTTTTGTTTTTGTTTCCCTGTCTCCTTTCAGGGAATACAGAAGCACTACTAGATTGAACTAGTTAGATATAATGCTCATATTAAGACGAAGGTCCTCTTTTTTAACATTTGAAGAATGGCATCTCTGTTCACTGACGTGTAATCCTTTTTTATGTATCTGTTTTATAAATCAAAAACTGCTGTAAAAGTCAGCCATTAAGCAATTTTTGTCCCTCTACCTCTGCTTTCTCCCTCCCTAAAAAGCATAGTTTTGCAGGGTTCTCTTCAAGTCTTTGATTTCTTGCTTTTTTTAGTTGTTTAAAAGTATTGGTTCAACAGTTATATTTCTCTCTGGGAGGGTTAGTCAAAAGTACTAAAAAGTATTTTAATTATCAAGTGAGACTTTTAAACAAACCTTTGTAATGATTTCTCAATGGAAAAGGCTTTTTCAAATTATTGCTTGTAATGTTAGGATTTAAGTTTTATTTCATCATTTTTTTTAAAATTACCTTATTTATGCTGATTATTTATGTTAAAATGCAGAAAAAAACTTTAGCCATTCCACCCTCAAGTTTGTAAGTTGGAAGAGAAAAATAAAGTTCCTTTGTTGTTACACAATGAGGCCCTTGATGGATAAAAAAAAAAAACCAAATGACCTTAAGAAAATGGATCGGCTGCGGTCTTGAGGTTAT
This sequence comes from Plakobranchus ocellatus, assembly GCA_019648995.1. Lineage (NCBI taxonomy): Eukaryota > Metazoa > Mollusca > Gastropoda > Plakobranchidae > Plakobranchus > Plakobranchus ocellatus. The sequence continues at coordinate 661,375 of BLXT01008617.1, read as the reverse complement.
TGACCTAAAAAATATCAAATGCTCTCACTCTCAGAGTCTCTTAAAATTAGCTGAGATTTTGCAGTAAAATATTGAGAATTACGACCTTTGCCCTTGCTTTGGTACATCCCTTTTTGCGACAGCACTAGAAAAATAACGGTGCCACAGACTTATTGATGCAATTATCAGGTTTGACCGAACAGCTCGCACTCTCGGGATTATGAAAGTTGCTAAGCTGAAGAGCATTTGTAAGATTCAAAACAGTTGCCTTAGCTTTGAAACAAGAAATTAAAGAGAGCTGGTTCACTCTTGTTTACATGTAGTCTGAGATATATTTTGTTTGACAGTCAATAGTATTGTTTTGTTTACATGTAGTCTGAGATATGTTTTATTTGACAGTCAATAGTATTTTTTTGTTTACATGTAGTCTGAGATATGTTTTATTTGACAGTCAATAGTATTTTTTTGTTGGTTTTTTTTGTTCTACACTGATATCTTCAATGTCAATCTTTTTTGTTCATTTATTGTTTGTCAATTTTTTTTTTTAAAATTTGGAAATCTAGTCAGTCTCGAGTTTGTGCCGTAAAAAAGTATTGTGTCTTCTTATTGTTGTGTTGAGTTTTGCTGATCTCTCTCAGTGAAGTCAACTGGCTGCAGCTGGGCTGGGTGGGGAAATTCATGGTTTTGAACTCAATATGCTATAATTGAACTCAGTTATGATACAAAAGGATACAAGTTATCTGTAGCCTGCATGTTCAATAAAATAAAGAAAGCATAACAAGATGTAATTAATTTTCTTAGAAACATTTAAAATGTCTCGACACTGTTCCAAATGAGTCTCGTGGGTGGCCATGATGTTGTGGGCTGTGCTGTCAGCGGGCTTACATAACTGCATTACTCAGACTTACGCCAAAATACTATGTAAAAACGATTGCATTTCTGGGCCTAAGGGCCTATTGGATGATGTCCTTAAAATATCAGGGAAATATGTCAATACAAATTTCTTAAAGCATGGAATAATTTACCTGGATATCTTTAAAAAAAAAAAAACCCAAAAATGTCAATTCCTTGACAAGTTTTAAATGCTTGTTATATTTGTTTTCCTTTAACTTATTTTTTTTTTTTTTTAAGGATTAAGGGATAGAAAGAAGAAAATCAAACTGAAAGCGTTTTCTGTGACATTTTCCACTGTCGAGAGAGCTATGGATGATTTTCTTCATATCAAGACCACTAACTGTTTCTTATCATGATGGTCTATTTTTACATCCTAGTGGCAAGAAGTCATAAACTTCAAGCCCTGTCTATTGAAATAATACAAATTCTTAAGTCTTTGAAATATTGTGAGATTTCTCCGTCTGGAAAGCTTCGCCAGAGCTAAATATGTTTTCAATCTACATACACTGATATACATTTCTGTCACATTCTGTAGTCGCAGGTTTTAATAAGCCAGTATCACAACTGATAGTTTTTTATATTTTAAAAATGGTCAAACTATGAAATTATGAACAAGAGACTTGGAACCCCAACGCTGCAGTCAGCCTTTTAGTTTGTAATTTAATGTACAACTGTTGTTTTTTGACATTTGCTGCTTCCACATTGTCTACTCTTGACAAGTATTCGTTGTCCATGTGTGTATTTTGTTGTTGTGTTTGTGTGTAATGATGAAAACCTTTGTCTATTAATGCATGGGGTGCTGTTGGCCTGAGGAATATGAAACTTTTTGCCTCATCTGCATATTTCTCCGATATGATTGTAATGTAACAAAATAAAATTATGCTTAATGATCTCTCGCTTTTTTTTTTTTTTTTTTTAAATTTTTTCTTGCGTTTGTTTTTGTATTTCATAATTTTGGAATGCACAAGAAGAGAACAAAAGATGTGAAGATAAAGGGTTGATTGTTGATTCAGTTGGACATAGAGAGAGAGAGAGAGAGAAAGATATTGCTTTCTTTGATGGGCTTTTTTTGCTCTGCTATTTGGAGACAGATTTTTTTTTTGTTTTTGTTTATTTTTGCACATGGTTGTACAATGTATTCATGCTTCAGCACCTCACTATGATTCATACACAACAGTTAATTCCGTTGTGAGATGTCAAGTTTCAAGTATTAATTAGGAAGGTTTTTCAAAATTCTGCATAGACTTGTTAGTCATGATGAAGATGTTGATGTCAGCTCGTGACCTTTTCTGTTATCTCAGTAGTCAGACAAGTTTTTTCGGCCCCACGTATAATATTGACAGTTTTTTTTTTTTTTTTTAGATTAGTTCAGAATGATTTACAAGGCTGAAGGGGTTGCCTCAACAGTGATTGTGCATGCATTCTCTTGAGTGTGAATCAAGGAATTTCTTCCTTACACTATTGTTACTTCAAGTGGCTTGACTTTTTTTTTTTGTCTCAGGCTATTTGTACTTTCAGTGCCAGACTTAATGTTTTTCCTCATGCTATTTGTACTTCCATTGTCTACACTATTTTTTTTTTGTCTCAGGCTATTTGTACTTTCAATGCCAGACATTTCTTTCCTTCAGGCTTTTTGTACTTCCAGTGCCTGGACTACTTCTTTCCCTCAGACTATTGTACTCTCAGTTCCTAGACTAATTCTTTCTTGGGCTACTTCTACAATGTCCTTCTTATGCTATGACTAATTTAAAAAAAAAAAAAAAATTTTTTTTGCGCGTTACGCTATATGTATTTGGAATGCGTATACTATTGTCAATTTGTATACGAACACCTCTAGGGTTACGAATTTTGATATTTTTTTTCTTCACTTCACAGCTTTTTCATAATTTTTATTTTTTTATTTTTTGGCACAGAATTGATGCACCTCTATCTTAGCCTCATCGTAACATATAGTTTCAAAATCTATCAGTGGTTTTAAAGTGTTCACAATGTGACCTGAACCAGTCTGGACAGACAGAAGTGTCTTAGTTTGAAATGGCAGTGTATCTCTGAAACAGGCAGAAGTGTCTTAGTTTGAAATGGCAGTGTATCTCTGAAACAGACAGAAGTGTCTTAGTTTGAAATGGCAGTGTATCTCTGGCTCAAGGCATTAAAGCACCGATTTCTCTTGACTTGGAGATTGAAAACGAAGATTTTGATCGAAAGCAAATCAAGCTTGGAACAACAAGAGACATGTACTGCATAATATCTGATGATTATGCCTGGGTGGGCATGTTTAGTGTTGCTGCCTCTCTTTTTGTTCATCTCACTCCTGAGAATTTTAGAACAGTCCTTTTTACTCAGCATGATTAAAAAAAATTTTACACACACGCACGCACGCGCGCGCGCACACACACACGCGCACATATAATACTGCATTTTTTTTTTCATTTTTACGAAACAAACCAAAATTCTTTACAGAATAAGACATGAATGTTTTATTCGTTAAAAAAGAAACCAATTCCAGAAATGTTTTAAACAAATGTTTTAAGCCAAAAAACGGGCTTAAGTTAGAAAATAATTTTTGCCACCAAGCACATCGTAGGTCTACTCACACATTCACATCGGCTTTGACCTGAGCACACATAGTTTGGTTTACGTGGTGAGGCTCAAAAAACAAATGGACAATTTGAAGTAAGTCTAACAGTATACACAAGAGGCAACGACAATTGTAAAAAAAGGAAACGCGTCGATGAAAGAAATAAATGGGTGATGACTGGGATAGATGAAAAATACACAATATTTATATGGTTGATAAATTTGAACTGGAAAGAAAATCGTTTCTATCAGCTTTAAAAAGCAACAAACATTCATAGGAGTGCTGTATTCCAGCTTCCAACCATAGTAGCTGTATGCTTGCCATGAGCGACAAATGAGAAAGGAAAAGTAAAAGTAAAGTGAAATTTCATTCGTTAGCAAATCTTACAAAAACTCCAAAAGCAAAGATTAAGAAAAAAAAAGAAGAAGAAGAAGAAAAAAAGGATAAGCTAGAGAACGCAAAACGTATAAAAAAGATGAAGCTATCATTACGGTTTTAGAGAGGGAAAAAAAAAAAAATTAGAATATGGATTAAGAATTAAAATCTTGATTCCATTCAGTGCGTGTTGAGTAAAGGTGGACCAAGGTAAAATATAGTAACAATATACTCTCTCTAATGCGTGTTGAGTATGGGTTGACCAAGGTAAAATATAGTAACAATATACTCTCTCTAAATTAATGCGTGTTGAGTATAGGTGGACCAAGGTAAAATATAGTAACTAACAATATACT
>BLXT01008617.1:411394-423266 GCA_019648995.1 Plakobranchus ocellatus | reverse complement strand
AAAAAAAAAACAAAAAAAAAAAGGAAAAAAAACAACAACAATAAAAAAAAAACACTGATAGGTTGCTGAGAAAACAGAAGCAATCCAATAAAAAAATTTATCATAGTTTTAAAAATGTGACTGGATTATTTTCAGAGAATTGTGAAAGGAATTTATGCGTGTTTTAAAAAAAAGAAAATGCATTAGAAACTAAGACTTGTACTGTTTGTTTCAGGCATACGAACAACAAGAGGAAAGCCATGGCAACAGACACCAGTCATGCTGAAAATCAACCAGGGAAACAAAAGTGCGTGTTCTGCAGAATAGCCAGTCATCAAGAGCCGGGCTCTCGGGTCCTGTACGAGAAAGACGGCTTAGTAATATTCAGAGACATCAAACCAGCTGCGGCTCATCACTACCTAGTGGTTCCACAGAAACATGTGTCAGATCCAAAAAGCCTGCGGAAGGACGACGTCGAGCTTGTGGAGAGACTTGTCGCTGCTGCTGCGGAGTTTCTAGACCAGCAAGGAGGAAATGTCTCAGAGGCATTGCTTGGCTTCCACTGGCCTCCGTTCAACTCCATCTCCCACCTCCACCTACACGTCATCTCTCCATCAAGATCCATGGGCTGGTTAGCATCTCTGATATTCAGACCAAATTCTTTCTGGTTCGTCACAGCAGACTGGTTGTTAGAGAGACTAAAGAGTATGGATTCACAGCTCTAGTGAAGATTTTTTTTATTTTAGCTCTTTTTTTTTCTTTTTGCTGATATGTTAAAAATTTCATGGAAATATTGAAAAGCTTCTTTGGTTTTTGTTTATATGCTGATGTTCTAGAGTTTTCAATTTGATGCCTTTTTAAATATCAAATAAGTTATTGAACATGTATTGTTATCACAAATGAGATATTGATCGTCAATATACAGTCTGTCATTGATCAATGATCTCTGGCTTTCTAATTAAGGCAGATGTGCCTGGAAAAGCTATTGAAATACGGGTTACTTGAGATATTTTCTTATAGCTTTGCACGAAATTGGTTTAAAGGGAATTTCTAAAAATAAGGCCTGGAGTCTCCCTATATATTTCTTAGACGAGTTTTGCCAAGAAACGTAACATTTTATGGGGCAATAAACATATCAAAATGGACTTAATTTGTCACAGGACAAAATGTAGATATGCATACTTGAAATATGATGATATTTTTTATATACACATAGATGTTATTTTGTTTTATAAAATTTGTTTTAATTTTTTTAAAAAGAGAAATAAAGCTAGTGATTTAAAAGTTTGACATACTCATCAATACCTCCTCTTGGGCATAACATGTCACATTATGCTTTGAAAATGTTAAGTATGCAACATTTGATTTTTTTTTTCTTTTTTACACGCTTAATTTCAAAACATTTGTGACATGAAAGAAGAGCAGGATCTTTTAGCAATTTTTGCTCTTTAGAGATGTTGCATGGTGATCTAGTCATACCAATTTCCAAAAACAGACCATCTTTTTGTGTCCATTTCTTTACAGTTTCTTTCTTGCTTTTTTTTCCTCTAAATTTCCTAGTTTTGATTTTTTGCAGTTTGCACTTCAAAATCTAGCTTCCATTAAAGTATGTTTTGATTAGTGGTTTGTACTTTTTTTTTTAGTGAGGAAAGGTGTTGTTTTTCTTTTTGTGTCATATATTTACATTTATTACCTGTTACATGTACCTAATAAGCTTTGTATTTTCTGTTTCTAGTATTAGGTGTAAAATTTCAGATGTCATTATTATCTCTTTTTCACTGCTCTGCCTCAGCCAAACTTTCATAATGTGGTAAGTTTCAAAATTTAGAGTCTATTTCTCTCTTAGCTTAATGCCTCGAGTTCTTCACTTGGCCAGTCATCCCTCAACTTTAGGATTGTTTTCTACATTAATCCAGTAACATAATTCTACACCCAGCACTGAAAATATGCATACATGCATCAAATACGAGGATGTTTATTGTAGGTCTATATGTGTGGTTCATCCAGCTCTCTCAGTACCAGAGGCTTTTTGCCTTGTAATTTCCAGCTTTAGTAATTTCAATGGGAAAGAAGCTGGGGTTTCCTCCAGTGGAAGGGCCATGACACAATCTGTATCATGAACTGTGTACTGACTTCAATCTTTTAGCACAGCTATTCTCTGTTCAAAAGGAAATGAGTCCATTACCTCAGAAAGAGTCTTTGCTTCTCTTGGAAGTTCTTTTTAATGTTCTGATTATGACTTTCGTTAAAAATGCCAGCTTGAATGCTAAGGTGTGAGGTGAGAACATCACAAATAAGAATGACTGGCCTCTCTTGTGGCAGGGATGGAAGAAAATAATTCATAGCCCTTGTAAGACACATTGTAAGGAACTCTATCTGGACCATTGTTCGGTCCATTGAAGATGCACAATTTTTTTGCTGCATACAAAGCGTAAGAGGGAAGCATTAGCCCATTGGTGCTTGCTCATCCTTGAACAGTTATAGTCTTTTGATCAGATCCATTAATCAGTTTGAAGAGATTCTGGATGCCTGTCTTGAGTCATGACCCTTTTTGGATCGAGTGGAAAGCTGTTTTTATCAACATCATAACTGTGGTGAGGCTTGTCAAGGGGATTATGGTCATCAGAGTAAGACCGAAGGAGGTATCCCACACTGTCTTGTTGGCTGACGACTTTTGCCGAGTAACTTGCATTTTCTCAAGCAGCCTGCAAGTAGCCGCCCTGAGGTGCTTGAGGAACAGTTGGGGCCAGGTATACCATCAACAAATTGGCATATCTAATTCATAGTTCCTCCTACATGGAAAACAGACTTTTTGCCTTGTCGTGCAACTGTCAAACAATGTCACAATCAATCACACTCAAAATGCCAGTAGGTTCGACCCATCTGAATACACATGTACTCTAAAACTGCAAACTTTTACAATAACTGTTAAAAAGAAAATGTAATGATTTCAACATATGCCGCTCTTGAAAATGTTCCTTGATCAGGCAGCGCCTTTACTCAGGTTTTCTACTAATCAGTACATTATGTTATTCTTCCCAATTCATTTACATGAACAACTCCATCTTTGTAGAATTCTTACAGGCTTGATTTTGTCTTGACGCATGCTCAAGTTTTTGACTTTGCATAAGCCTCCTTCTCTTCGAGTGTGTTTGGCGACGCAATTTCTGTGTTTTACATTGCTTGCCTCAGGCTCTTTGGCGTGTCCCTTGTGATATCTAATCTAGTCAGCCTTTACCAGGTAACACATTTACCCATGTTTACTAACAGTTTGAGCATATCAGTGCAAGGGGACTATTTCTGGGGGCCTCACAGTCTAAGTCTCAGTTGTAATTGTATTCTCAGGATCATTGGTGACAGTGCCCTGATCGGGGAGCAGGACCATTAGTGTCAGTGTCCTGGCTCGAAGCGGGTCGAGGAGCAGGACCATTAGTGTCAGTGTTCTGGCTCGTAACGGGTCAGGGAGCAGGACCATTGGTGTCAGTGTCCTGGCTCGTAACGGGTCGGGGAGCAGGACCACTAGTATCAGTGTCCTGGCTCGTAACGGGTCGGAGATCAGGACCATTAGTGTCAGTGTCCTGGCTCGTACTGGATCGGGGAGCAGGACCATTAGTGTCGGTGTCCTGGCTCGTAACGGGTCGGAGAGCAGGACCATTAGTGTCAGTGTCCTGGCTCGTACTGGATCGGGGAGCAGGACCATTAGTGTCGGTGTCCTGGCTCCTAACGGGTCGGGGAGCAGGACCATTAGTGTCAGTGTCCTGGCTCGTACTGGATCGGGGAGCAGGACCATTGGTGTCAGTGTCCTGGCTTGTACTGGATCGGGGAGCAGGACCATTGGTGTCAGTGGCTTGGCCTATACTGGGTCTTGAGACAGGATTCCTGGTAACAGGAGCATTTTGTCTGGTTGGCACTGTGGGAGAGCCATTTTCTGTTACACAGAAATAGTCATTTTCAGTTAAAAGAGATGTGTTTGTTGAAGGCGCATAGTCAGGATCATTGCCATCATCATCTGACATAGAGCTGTCTGCATGCTCAGACTCTTCATTTGACTGTTTTGTGTTGGCGCGGCTAGTGAATGATGCAATAATAGTCTTCAGATCGAGCGATGGAGGAACGGATGCAACGGCGTTATTGTACTTCTCACAGCCGTTCTCAGCGATTTCCTAGTTATCGTCTTCAGCTTCCAGCTTAAAGGCATCTGGCCTATCCACAGTTTAATCTGAAATGATTGGGTAGATTATGCTTATATAAAGTTTGTTTTTCTTGAAAGAAAAATGCACCAAACCGCCAGGCATGGCCACTTGCTCAGGATAAAAATGAATCGTTTCTTGGTTTCTAAAATGAATATAAATCCAAACAAAGTAGTTGTACGCACAGTTAGTAAGTTGAGTAATCACACTTAAGGAAACTGCAGAAGAAGAAAAAGCGCTTTCGTTATGATAGATTTCTTTATCTAAATATATCTGAGGCATAACATTAAAATCTAGTTCTAGATCTCTATCATGTGTAGATCTAGATCTATATCACTTTGTTCCTTATGTCTGTTTGTAAAGCAGCAAACAGTCATTTCAAGTTAAGACCTATGGCCACACAGCAAGAAATTAGCAGATTTGTGAAAAAAAGAGAACAATCTGGATCATTTAACAACTACTGTATAATTAGTCATCTCTTGTAGGACACTTTTCACATAAAATCCACTCACCAATTTGAATTGGACAGTAAAATGGCACTAGTAAACATCGACACAGAAGTTTCAATAAAGGCTTCACATGGTCGCCGCCATCTTGGAAAGTTCTGTTGATGCGTCCGATAACGAACCAAGTCCAAGAGTGGACTTAGGTACACTATCATCCTGAGCAAATAGACCTTTCAAAGAAGGGTACTCAATAACTAGTGCATTAAAAGACTCATTACTAGTATTGGAAGATTGGCATCCCTTCCAAGAATGCCTCTTTGGTATTAGCTCAGAATGTGTCCAAATGTGACTTAGGTGCGGTGAAGAACTGATCCCTTCAATTTATTGGGTGTCATCTCTTGCATCTTCTAAAAATGTGAGGCTCGAAATGTTTTCTCGTTCAGGACAGCAGAGCGGTCTGAATATTTTTGCTTTGCCTGCTTGTTCCATTTGATGTGCAATTGCTGTGCTCGCGTCTTTGCCTTGTAAGCAATCTCCAAACCCTCGATAGGTGCACATCAATATTTAGGGTACATCTGTTTGGCTTTTCTATTTTTTTTTTTTACAAATAAAGAAAGAAGAGAATGGTTGGCAGCCAGAGATTGTATCTAGGAGCCTCGCCCGGACCAGATGGGAGCACGTACAGCTTATGACTAAATAACAGCTTACCTTCAAGGAGCTCCGCTCGGACTTGGAGGATAAGGAAAATGGTAGTGGCAACAGGTACAAACAGAGTAACAGATTCATGAAACGCGTCCGGCCGCCTTTAGCTCCAATTCCAAAATTCAAACGTTTTCCACCGCGATGTCACAACCGCCGCTCCTCTTCCATGGTGATGTCAGGAATTGTAAGGCACCGTTCATAGCGCCTTGGTACCGGTTTTCCCCGATTTTTACACTGTAAACCACCACACTCTTCCCCTCCATGTTTCCGAAGACCTGTTCAAATGACGCAGTAAAAAAACGAACAGCCGACAAGGCAGAAATATTCCCCCCCGGTAAGAAAAAAAAAAAAAAACAGTTTGAAACCGACATATCCTACCTTTTTCTCCCCCGGCTTACTACCTGCCACCCGCTGTGCCTTGGTAGGGTGACGTTGGTATTCGAGAGGGATAACTTCTCCAAAAACAATCCCTCAGATTCATCCGCCCAATGTATGCGTTATGGTCGCTTTTCCTCTCTCAGATCCAACACCAGTTCAACCTCCATCGGGCTCTCACCTTCAGTGACTGGGCATCTTTCATCCGAACCCGCCACCTCATGCGCTAAGTCCGCCCTCTTCTCCTCCTCACTGTCAACCTCCTCCATCACTTTATCCTCTTTTGCCTCCTCCACCATTGATGGAACCTCTCCTGACCTCCAACTAAAGAGTCATTCAGCATAGGACAGGCCACCCGCCAGTGTATTAGTAACTCAGGATGGTTAACCTGGAAACACTTGAATCTCCTCGGGCCGTCCTCACTATTCAGCCGACAAAGCTCCCTAGCCACCCTGCTAGTGTCATCATCTAGGTGAGCTCCCTTGAGAAATCTAAGTTTCTCGTTAAACCGCCTCAAAGCCGACTCATATCGATCGTTATGTCCCGATATTGAAATCAAACAATCTAGGTTATCCATCCGCTCCTCGAGTAAAGTCTCACTGACCGTTTTTCGGCCGCAAATTGAAGCATACTGACAGATGCTGCTCCAAGACATACTTTTTAATGTCCACCGGGTTGCTCGGCCAGTTACGTATCGGGCAGGTACTACATGTACTTACCGGTCGTTTGGTGTATCAGGAGGTTTTCCGGGCACTAAGGGAAATCCTATCCTACACTAGATCTACTTGGGAGGCGACCACGGGTCGGTCAAGGAGGAACAGAAATACAGGGACGATAATGTAGTAAATGCCGACACTGCAAGCCAATTCTTACGAATAGTTATCAGTATGACTATTAACGACCAACGCATTCGGCAGCGGAATAGATGAAAAGCGTCTGCTTCGTGCGATGGTCAACACTTACTCCTCCCCGCCACGTCATCCTTAGCAACTTACGTCAGTACCAAGGCATGCTGGTAGGCATGACGTAGGAGTAACCGGTATAACCTTGACCCCGGGGGTAGTTCATCTACTTTCCTCTACACTCTCCCCCGATCCAAAGGATCCGTTTTCATTATCAAACCGAGGAGAGAAGACAATGGTGATCAGAGAACCAGTGAGAAACTCTCAGACACATGTCATGAGAGGAAAATCAACACATATTGATAATGAAACGCGTGTTCCCTTGAACCTAACCCCCTTATCTTTAAAAAATATCTAAACCACCACATGATGATCTTGTTCAGCCCCCATCAGGCCAGGCATGAGTGGTGGGTTAACGTCGTGGACGAATGGGTCGAGAAAAATCCACAACAACATTATATCTCACCCCTTTGATGCCCGTTGCCCCTCCCTGCCCTTCCTAATGCAGCCTACAGCCGGAACAAGCGCTTGAGATTGGCATTAGCCAACTCAGTCAGGTCTAAGACCGGCTGTTGCCTCACCTGAGACACAAGCATAGCAACATGTCCCACATGATGCGGGGTGTTGCCGACTCCGCGACCAACTGTGGGCAGGTAGGGTGAATCTGTCTCTAACAGGAGGCGATCACCTGGCACTGCACGCAACCCCTGTTTCTGGTGTTCCTCAAAAGACGACACCAGTCCAGAAAACCTGGCGTACTCGTCAGGAAATCTCTTCTGCCATTGAGCAAAAGCTACTGCGCTCCCTGAGAAACAGTGCAGCTGAATTGGCTGCTCACGGGGGAGGCAAGGGCCGACCAAATTAAGTTCATGAAAGTAGACCTCATCCTCTTTGCCCTTGTGCCCCCTGAGGTGCAAAATCACAGGCCTCGATGGGTCAGCGAAACCCCGAAAAAGATACTGCAGGGTTTTCTCCTGCTTCTTAACTCCGCGTGCAGTCAAGTCCAGGCCAATTTCATCCAGGGCCTTGGTATTTGGACTGAGCATAAGGATCTTAAAAGCTTCCTTAAGTGCAGCGCTCCGGAACATGTCTGGGGTGCACGCCGATTGCTGCAGCGAACCCACACATTCACTGCCCGAAGAAGACTCCTTGGGTAAGAAGATGGGTCACAAAAGACCGCAACTCCTCCGGACAGCTTCAGTGGGTTTTTCGGGGGATATGGGAGAGGCATCTCAAGCATATCCGACACCGTGGCCTCCCTCCCCAACATATTGTCCAAATGGAAGTGACCGTCCAGAACATCAACGACCCTGGGCCTATCTGCCTGTGTCACCTGCGGCGGATCCTTGGCAACACAGCTGCATGTGACATTGCCGCTGAGATTAGCGGCGTCTGTGACACTCCCTCAGCTGAATGAGTCGCTTGAGTAAGCGAACTCTCTTCACCTTGATCCATCTGCTCCTCATCTGTTATGGTAACAGCAGAGGATAGATATTCGTCAAGGTCTCGAAGGACGCGATCAATCTTCTCAAGTCCCTGTACAGCGCTTGCTGCCATAGTGCTTGCGACTGCACCCTGTTCAGCCTAGAACTGTTCTTAAACTAGATCGCACTCGGCAGCGAAATAGATGAAAAGCGTCTGCTTTGTGCGATGGTCAAGACTTATTTCTCCCTACCACGTCATCCTTAGCAACTTACGTCATTACCAAGGCATGCTGGTAGGCATGACGTAGGAGTAACCGGTGTAGCCCTTGACCCTGGGGGTAGTTCACCTACTTACCTCTACAATAACGAAAGCAGTGTGTCCCGATCTAGGGTCCTCGCTCGGACTAGATGAGAGCACGGGCAGCTTATGACTAAACAGCTTACCTTCAAGGAGCTTCACTCGGACTTGGAGGATAAGCAAAACAAGAGTAGAAACAGTACAGACAGAGTAACAGATTCACGAAACGCGTCCGGCCGCCTTCAGCTCCAATTCCAAAATTCAACCGTTTTCCACCGAGATGTCACAACCGATGCTGCTCTTCCATGGTGACTTCAGGGATTGTGCGGCACCGTTCATGGTGCCTTGATACCGGTTTCCCTTATTTTTACACTGCAAACCACCACAACTTGAATCGACGAAATGTCTCTGAAAAAATCAAAATATTGCCATCGTTCTTTCTCATGACCACCGTTGCAATCATCATCATCATCATCATCATCATCATCATCATCATCATCATCATCATCATCATTACCATCATCATCATCATCATCATCATCATCATCATCATCATCATCATCATCATCATCATCATCATCAACATCATCATCATCATCATCCTCAACAACAACAACATCAACATCTCTACCCATTCATCATTATCATCATAATCATCAACAATATCAATACATATTCTCATTTATTTATCAACCCCATCACCATATTATTGTCGTCGTAAACATCCATCTGTTTTCTGGTTTTTTTGGTTTTTTTTTGTATTTAGTTTTTTGTTGTTTTTTTTTCTTCAAACACTTATTCACTAGTTGTGGTCGCTTAATAAGTGGTTTTCTTAATCATTTTGCTTTTATCGCTCATAATGATTATTACAATTACTTACGTGTACAGTCGTGTTTTTTCTTCTGTCTTTGTTAAAAATAGTTAAATTGTGGATAGATTCTCAAAATAAATCTGCCGCATTAAAAAAATAGTTTTTTTTTCTGTGTTTGAATCTGGGCTTGTGATAAATCTGTACAAATCTGCATTCATACACCACAAAGTTTGGGGTATTTTAAATTGTTACCAATGTTCTTACGAAACAAAGCTGTGTACACATGCTTGTAAATATACATGTACAAACAGACTTACAATAGTTGTAACGCCTTTTTAGATCCGGAGCCCATTGAAACTGGGCAATCCGAGACGGACGCTAGAGAGTTGAACAGAGCTAGATACAATGTACATTTGTCTTTAGTTTTAATAAACAAGCGTTTCCTATGACTTTTTTCCCTTTTTGCTTGAACAGTGCAAGCAATTGCCTTGTTGCCGCGAAACGTCATTACCGGCCTTCACCTGGTTTCCGGGGTCTGGACCACTAAGACGTTACTGCATTTTTCTGTCTAAACACTAGACCAGCGTGTCAACGATTTAGCTCATCTTTTCGAAAACAGCTTTGTAAAAAAATCGGAGTCTATTGCATTTCAACCTGAGATACCCTTGGGTAGATTTAGAAACATGAAGTAGAGCGAAGAGTGGGTTTTTTATTGCTTAAATTTGATCCGTTTGAACTGTATTATCGAAAATGGAACTAGTCGGCCTAGCAAGCAACCGTAGATCTAACCTCAAAACTTTAAAATCTGATCATGAATTATGAAAAAACTTTAGAGTCAATAAGCAATCATAAAAGACGAATCAATCTGTGCAATAATAAATCTAATTTGTATAGCTGTTAATTTTCTATTTAGTCTGAATTTTTTTTTTTTTATAGATCTAATAGAAACACCTCAGTAGCCTTGACCGGGCAACAGTTAGTAGTGGCTAGCGTCACTATTCAAGTTCGGAAAAAAACTTAAAAATAGTATTGTGCAACAAGGCAATTGTATCGTCTCCCAATATAGGAATAATTATCGATATTATCCTTGTTATTAGTATTGTTCTTTTGCCATAAAATAAAAAAAAAAATAAGAGTGAAAAATGATAATACATTTAATAATGATGATGATGCTGATAATAATAATAGTAATAATAATAATAATAATAATAATAATAATAATAATAATAATAATAATAATAATAATAATAATAATAATGATGATGATGATGATAATGATGGAGGTTTTTAACACGCCAGTTAGACAAAATCATGAGGCCATGCATACCGTGCGGTTGACCACTCTCTTATCTCTTAAACACGAGGTTTTTAACACGCTAGTTTGACAAAATCACAGTGTAAAGTTTTTGAGCAGCGGCTTCTAAAGTTTAATTTGAACTGAAGACAGCCACTAATGTCCAGAACATACGAAAGGTGTGCAAGCAAGGTTACTTTGTGGGAAGTGTAATATCGACAGAAAGCGATTTATGGACAATATTGCCTATGTTTATTAAAAACTGGCCAATAAAATATATGGAAAAATGCGTTAAATATAAAAATACAAGGTTTAGAGCTAAAAGCTGAAGGATTATGGGTAGGGAAACACGTTGAAATAATTCGTATATTCTCTAAGAAAAATGATGCCATGATCAGCATACTCAAGATTTTCACTGTTTGCAACTGTTTTGGTTCTCTTCAAATGTTTGGCAGGCATTTGATTTCTGCTTGTAAAGTAACAATTTGCACTCCAAATTTTACCAGTTTTTCACGGGAAAAATTGTTTAATTCATTTATATTGTCAACTGAAGGCTGCAATCTTGGTATGCAGTGCTTCCTTGGCTATTTTTCTTTCACATAAAAAGGCAAATGTGAAATTTCAGCGTTAGTGAAGCCCTTCAATTGAAGTCACTATAGAGTGAACCCATGATCTGAGCCGTACACATATCGTTTTAATTTTTTTTTTTTTTTTTTTTTTTTTAAATATATCTTGATTTAAAAATGAAACAATAATTTTTACTGTGCAACCTACAGCTTGAAACTGAGCGAATCAAGAGTGTTTGCTCTTCGTTTTTCATTTTCGGGAATGTGACTTTGTTTATTTTCATTTCAACCTCAGAGCGGAAATCGGATAGATCAGATCTGAATGCTGAAAAATCAAAACGCCTAGTTGTAGTACAGAGATGTAAGTATTGGATTTAAACTTGCTAATTATTTGGCATGTGGGTCCTATTGCATGACTTTGAAGTTTTTTACAGGTGATGATGAGGATGATGATGATATAATAATAATAATAATAATAATAATAATAATAATAATAATAATAATAATAATAATAATAATAATAATAATGATAATAATAATAATAATAATAATAATAATAATAATAATAATAACAAAAATGTGTGTTGTTGTTCTTGTTGTTGGTGGTGGTTTGTTTGTTTGTTTTTAATTCAGCAACATATTCACAGACAATCATAAACAGAGACATAAACATTTCTATTTCTTTTCAAAATAACAATTCTATAAATAAATGTATGATAATATGATTTGTTAGAGAAATTGCATGTATGAAACAAAGGTAAGATCAATTCACATGCATTTTTACAGACAAAATTGAGAAGTAAAAACTTCTATTTTACAACACCTGGGAAATTATTTATTCTAGAGAAGAACACATTGGTCAGCTTTTATCTCCCCCCTTTCCCC
>BLXT01008617.1:389790-404478 GCA_019648995.1 Plakobranchus ocellatus | reverse complement strand
TTTCTTTATGACATTTTGAAGCTAAAGTAATAAAATTTTTTTTTTTTTTTTAAATTATCACTGTGGATTGTTCCATTGTTATTGCTGTTTTTTTTTTCAATACAGTTTAATTTTACTTTTTCATTTTTTCAAAGCTTTGCATTGGATGTGCGGACATATGCCTGATACTTTTTCTTTATAAAACAGGTCAAGCTAAGGAGTCCAGAGCTCGATGGCTACCTGAGGAAAGAGACTGCACTGTTCAGGGACATGCTGCGCTCAAGCGATGGCCGAAACTCAGGACAGGTCTGAGATCAAGTTGTCTTCTGCCTTATTTTGTACATTAAAAAAATCAAACCAATAAAAATTTTTATTTTCAGTGGCAAGAACTGGTGCACTGGTGTGTAAAGAACATTTCAAAGGTCATGTTATTCACATAATGAAAAAATGCATGCTATAATTTCAACTTTTTAAAAACATGATTTCAGTCCCACTTTTAATAAGTGGAGGCCAATAAATTTTCTTAAGCTCTAAGAATGTCTGCATGGCTGAATTATGCTCAGTATGATATGTTCTCACAAGCAGAGAATGCTTGTAGCTGGCAGCATTGATTGTATGTGTAGCTATTTACGAAAGATTTTTTTTGTATTTGTGCACTTTTGTTTTGTAAACAACTACATAGCTATGACCCAAAACAGAGTACTAAAATTCTTTGGACACACAGCAAAACATGAAAACTTCCAACATTCTATATCAAGTACTATCTGGTCATGTGGAAGAGACAAAATCAAGAGGAAGGCAATATCTAATATGGAATTGCTACATCAAGGCATGGACACGACAAATATTGACAGAATGTACCAGAGAGTCTGGTAACAGTGATGAATAGAAGTCCATTTCACATCAACCTCACAAGAGACAGCGCTTCACACTCTTGTTATGTCTTTTCTGTGATTTTTAAAATTTATTCTAATTTTTTATTCAGATCTCGCTTGAGTTTTACCGCAAGAACAAGAGCCGATGGTTGTTCCCTGCGGAGAGCTCGCCATGGGAGGTGTGGACCATCAAGCTGGACGTGGTCAATCGAGCGACGGAAAATGGTGCATATAGAGAATTGATGAGCGATTCATGTCCAGTTGTGAAGATATTTAGATATTGACACTGTAGTTAAATGTGCATTGTCGTCTTGAATAAAAAAAAAACTGAAAAATACTTGAGAAGCTTGTCTGTTAAAAAATAAAAAAAACAACAACAATAACAAAAGACAAACACACAATATCTACCTTGTAAATACTACCTGTCTTGTCTTCAAAAAAGAAGAACCTACTGTAATCAAATTTTGTTTTACCTTTACATGGATATGAAGCAATGCAAATAAAAAGGGTCATCTTATAAGTAAGAAATCATTTTTGTGAGCAAAACATATTGATTTAGATGTTTCTGTAGCATAAATTTCTGCTCAGGAGACAAAGAGCTGTTGACAGTAAATTCAAACGAATGATAACTTTTTATCTACAGAACGAGCAGACTTCAAAGGCAAATTGTCCGAGCAGCTTACAGAGAAAGTTTTCAGTATTATAGACATCATCAATCGCCATGAGTATTTGCCACGGGTCCCCACAAGGGAAGAGGAAGACACTGTATTCGACACAAGTTACAGAGATATACAGCCATACTTGTTCAAGGTGAGACAATCTGATATTGGATTGTATCTGATAGGGAATAGAAATTTCAGCAAGGTTAACATTCCTTGTCAGCCTGTTTCCAGTCCTTTACTACCATATGAAACACAGTGACCATTTTTAGTCTCTTCATTATCATTTCTAGTAAGTTCAACCTCAAATCAAAGGTAATGATTTCTACATAAAATAAACTTCAGTTTAGTGTCAAGCTCATGATTTGCAAGGTTTTAAACCTAGACTTGTGAAGCAACCCATGTTTTTGGCAAAATTGTGAGCAAGTTCATCCTGAAACCTGGCATCCATCTTAAGCCCTACACATGCCTGACTTTCCAGGATGAGATGCCTTGTTGCTTTGACATCGGTTTCACATTTTTACTAACCTGTCATAACCACTGAAAACTACTTGTCAGGCTTGCTGAACTTGGGACCAAGTCAAGGTCATTTAATTTGAAAGCAAAGCCATTACAGTGATTCTATTTTTTTTTTTTTAAATGTATGATTTTAATTTGCAGCATATCGCAACATATGACATTTTTTTTAAGTTACGAAAAGCAAGTGAAATACAGGCTTATATCTATTTATCTCTCACAAATTATATGCCCTGAATTTTTTTTTTTTTTTTTTGTTTTTTTTTGTTTTTTTAAAATCACGTAAGCATAGACCCTTTTTGAATTGCATTAAATGGATCCATTTATGGCTGTTTTTTTTTAAATTTAATGTCTGGGTGTGTGTCAAAAGGTTCTTGCAAAATTTAACAATTTGATATGACTTCTATCAAATCTTAATTCTCTCCATCACTTCTTTATGCCCAGATTTACCATCAGGCAACTGGCCCATCACCAACATCTGTCGGAACAACGATGAGAAAGTTTCTCAGGGGATCTTTAGCTTTGTAAAACTTGTGGCAATACAGATATGACTGACACACAACTTGTGATGCCTTGATTCTTTGTCGTATTGTGTTGATTCAAAAGTTGAAGTCAAATTTTCATTTTCATATTTGAATAACTTTATTTTGATTTTTGTTTTTTAAATACTATTCTGTATGGGTAATATATGAGAATGTTTTGTAATATTTAAAAGCAATATTAGAATCTAAATTATATTTAGATTCCCTGTAAACATTTTGTTTGTGTATTATATGTAATAGTAATTCTTTATTCTTCACTTTTATACTGAAATATGTCTTGAAATTGAGATCAAATGTGCCCATATGACAACTTTGATGTTTGAAGATATGTGAAAATTAAAAAAAAAATTCCTCTCAAAGCTTTAGAATCTGTTTGAATTGAAGGTAAGAAAAAAAAAACTAAGATAAGATCCATTCTGTCCGTGTATAAAAAAAAAAAAAACGAGCAAAGGTCCTATCTATAAAAAAAAAAAAAAGAGCAAAGGTCGTATCTATAAAAAAAAAACAACGAGCAAAGATCGCATCTATAAAAAAAGATATAAATAAGAGATGCTTTTAGAGCAACGTATATACGAGAGAGTTACTGGAAACTACAACTCCTGCACCAAGCTGGATCTAAAACATAACATTATAGTCAAATGTAAACGTAAATACATGAAATGCATAAAGCAACTTTTGAGAAAGGGAAATAAAAATCCTTAGGTTAAAATCACATATAAAACATATTACGCATCTTTGAAAAACATTGCCTGCATGTATTCCTAAAGGTGGAAAGATATTTTTTTTTTCCCCTTTAATGTCCTGAAGTTTTGACTTTGTTTTGAATCCAATTCTTTGCTGCTGTTGTTGCTTCCTGCTAACAGTTTTGTTGCCGCTCTTTTGTTATTATTATTATTATTTATTTTATTTCTTTGATCTTTTTTTTATACCTATTTTATTTCCTTAATTTTTACAATTCTATGTTTTTATGTTTCCCAACTCCATATTTCTTACGTTAGGGTATTTTGAAATACCTTGCTTTGACATGAATTCAATTTTTATTCATCATGTTTTTGTAGGAAAAAAAAAGTGTGGATTCCTATACGTTCAAAAAAACAACAACAATTTGTAATGGGGATGAAATGGTCAGTTTTTATTGTTAGACTTTCATTTTGTGTTGCTGGTGAAGGAAGATCTTGTTGAAACAGACGCAAGGCTTAACATCCTATAAAAAGGGGACAAACCATAGAAATACGTTTACAGCAGGATCTGTATTTTTGAGAACTGTCTTTACAAGCAAAGGTCTCGTAACTTTGCAGTAACGGGTTATCATTTTGGATTTACAAATGACTCAATGGGTCTATTCACTTGTGGCAATTGACTGATTTAGTTCAATGTCCTTACGTTATTTGTTTGGTTCAGAGACTAGACTGATGCATTCCATTTTTCACTGCTGTGCGTTCTAAAGGACTCATGAATGGAAAAGAAATTTTTGCAATATCAACTATGTTCTTCTTTCTTTACATTACTTCTCTCTATGTTTTATGTCATGAAAAGAATATAATCATATTTTTTGTATGTGAAAAAAAAAAAAAAAGAATCAGATACTTGAATGTGGAAAGCTTTTTGTGTTTCTTTCTTATGTACATAGCTTTCATTGATTGTTTTAAAAATACCATGATCTGAATCTTATTTTATATTGTTATAATTGTAGTTTGTGAGCATCCAAGTCACAAACTGTCAAAGCTTTATTGTCACGCTCTACTGTATATGATAAACCAAAGTCTTTTTTGTGATTTGATCTTTGACATTGTACCTTGAATTTCTTAATGGATTGGTTTCTTTCACTTTCAAACTCTCGTGGTTTAGGATTGTAGACTATTCTACCTACATGTATTTTTAATTTTTGAATGTTCGAGAGACACAAACCATGAACTTGTAAAAATGATTTTCTGTAAGTGAAAAGAATGAAGGGTTTATTTTTGTGTAAATTTTTCATACTTACCACAGCCATACTTACATGTATACTACATGAATTTTTTGTTATCTTTACCTTCAGACGATTTTTTTTCCCTTTGATTGTAATAGACGTAAATCTGATATTTTTGTATACATGTATATAATCGAGTTTCTAATATAAAAAGATAAATGTATTTGTGGAGCGTGGACTTATAAACAAAGAAAAAAATCATAATTTTTCTGAAGCTAAATTGTGATTTGGGTGTGATATTGCTATAAGTCATGCTGTGTGTACATAATGATATACATGTACGTGAATTTCTTTCCAAATCTGTACATCTCATTTTAAGATTATGTAAATTGTCATTTTGTTGTTATCTCCAAACAATTGGATCAAATTTTAAGCCTTATTCTCGTGAATAAACTTATTCCCTCATCTCCCAAGTCAGTTTGAGTTGTGGCCTTTTCTAGAAATTGGCAATATCAGATTGTTTCTTTTTTTTTTTTTTTCCTTACAACTGTGGACACTTTCTGTTTCATTCCCTGTTAAGATTTTTATGTCCCATAGGAATTACAATTTGAATTATGAGTTTTTGCACAGACATTGGCCATCAATTGACCGCCTTCCTCTGACTGTGGGATCTTTGGTGGCTGAAGAATGACTACGCATATGCATGCAGGTCCTTCAGATCACTATCAGTCCAGAGAAGGCCAATTATCACAATGTTGACCTCCAAAGTTATTACAAATCAGGCAGAAAAGCTTGAGCTCAACAAAATTCAACTCTCATTCCTATCAATTTCACTGAAGATCAATGTTGACATTCTGACATTCATGTAATTGTGTTTTAGATTTGATCCCATATACATGTACTATTCTCTCAGCTACATTGCGATGTTGCTGCTGCTGCTGCAGTTGCAGTTGCAGTTGGCTGCAAAATTTAATATTTTGGCAAAATTTGGCATCATATTTTAATGCTTTAAAATTAAAGGAAAAAAAAAATAGCACAATAGGATTACAAAAAAAAAAAAAAAACCCTCAAAATTTGTAGACACCATGAACTTCCATTTCTAGTCGTGGAATTTACAAAAAACTTGGGCTTGCATTTGTGCTGGTTAAAGGTTTGTTCACTGATTCTGGTACCTCGACTCCCTGACATCATTTTCGAGTTTTTTAAAGTCTTTCCAAAGCTCCAAGTCTATAGGTAGTGAGAATGGGTCAGAGTTTAAACCAGCTTTAGTTGCTTTCAACATTGAAATTAGCATTCACTGCCTCAAAAGAGTTATTCACTTGTCCTCCCTTCAAAAAGCTGCTGGGTTTTTTTTGTGTTGTTGTTGCTATTGAAAATCGTGTGCCGTTGTTGATGTTGACATTTCAAGATAGTGCGATCAGTGATATTGCAGGATACGTTTAATGGTATTTCAAGATACGTTGAAAGCCTTTTCTGGTAGATTCATTGATATTTCAAGATATATTTGAAGCTTTTTCCGAAAGATTTGTTGATATTTCAGGAAAATTATGTTCAATGGTATTTCGGGAGGTGTTCAATATATTGTATTTCAGGGTACTTTTATTGATATTTAAGGAAATGTTTAATGATTTTCAGAATAATTATGGTCAGTGATATTTCAGAAAATATCTAATGACATTTCCGAATGTGTCAAAAGAAATTTCAGGATTTGATTTTCATTATTTTAAGATACGTTAAATGACTTTTCAGGATCCGCTCATGATATTCTAAGATAGGTTTAATGGTATTTCTGAAGAACTCGAATGTTATACGAGTTAAAGGATAATGTTAAACTTTCGGATAGTTATAATTGAATTTTTTTTTTCAGAACATGATCACATAAACGTAAGTTTAAAACGGCATGTCTGATCTTGACATTATATTTCCCAGATTTTAAATTGTGCATTTCAAACCATCGAACAATTTACTAAACTGTACACAAAAGCTGAGAAGGTCCGCATTCACAGTAGTGTTAGTGTTAGTCAGACAGTGAGCATGATTCTACATTCATTGGGCTATGTTCACTAGCATGAGCAATCAAACAAACGGAGACAACATTGAACGAATTAACAGAGATGCCTTTTTTGTTGTTGTGTCAAATCAAGTTTAATTTATTTTATCTCATTGTAAGTCCAACAAGATAACACACATAATTATATTTATATATATTGAGAAAGAATTTGGTAGATTTTAAAAACTGGAATTTGAAGAATCAAATAAAGAATCAAATCTATATAATCATATATAATGTCACAGTAATGAAGATAAGCAGCAACACTGTTAGTGATAAATGAACTGATTACATGCACGGCACATACATGTAAATGTTAGGAAGTGCTTAGGAAACCGGTCCGTCAACAGTTGGACACTTTGAGGTAAGACAAAATAGATTTTTAAAAAAAAAATCATTTTCCTAACTCGGTAACTCCATGGGAATTTACCTGGAGACAGATTCTCACCTCCCTCTCCATAGATGCTTTTTTTTTTCTTTTTGGGAGATAGCCGTTCATATCAATTTCCACAAGAGAGAGAGAGAGAGATATTGTGTATGTATGTAAAATACCCAACAGTTACTTTCCGTGGATGTGGATGTCAATGGTTGTCTGAGTGTCTCCATGAAATGGAGATTTTGTCTTTTTTATGTTCTTCTAGTAACTGCACACTAGAGAGGTGTGTTTCTGATCTCGGAGTTTGTTGACTCATGTATCTATCTATTTGTCTAGCCGGGAGGGTTTGGTGGCAAAATGAGTAGCGAAATTGCCCATGGTGTGTAAAGGATGATGGGTACGAACCCACAATCAACAGCCTTGTTTGGGAAGGTGTAAACATCTTCAGCCTGTAGATTGCTTATAATAATTTTTTAAAAACCCAAAAAAATGTACATTGTATGACTTTTGATATTCAATCTCTTTATCTTTCTATCTCTCGCATTGTGTAAACACTTACTGGTCAGTGCCAGCGCACTTTATACGATCAGAATAGTAGGCTTATACATGAAAAAAAAAACAAAAAAACAATTTGTCACAACCGTGTATTTCATTTTACACATTGTTATTATATTAACAAATACATGTACTATCGAATATTCATGCTCGCCAGATAAAACAAAATAATCACATTGACGCAAATAATCGGAACAAGCCGTTTTCATGATCAGATAGAAAAAAAAAAGAAAACATCTTTAGAGCCTGGCCTTAACATAAGATAAACATCGATGCCACTAAAGATTTGCACTGATGAAAAATTCCTCTAAATTGTTTTGACGTGGCTGAAATAAAAGAGTATTAATAGCAATCATGAAAGGCAACTTTTTGGCCACAATTGTTCCACGTACAGTATATCTCATTCTTGTTTTCACTGCGTCGATTCGCCACTATTCATATCTTGCAATGTTTTTTGAACAAATTCGTCAGCCAACAAATCTCCCTAACTATCAGTGTTGCATTCTGCAGATTTGTCAGCCAACAAATCTCCTTAACTATCAATGTTGCAATCTGCAGATTTGTCTACCAGCAAATCTTCCTAACAATGTTGCAATCTGCAGATTTGTCTACCAGTAAATCTTCCTAATCATCAATGTTGCAATCTACAGATTTGTTAGCCAACAAATCTTCTTATCAATGTTGCAATCTGCAGAATTGTCAGCCAGCAATTCTTCCTAATTATTAATGTTTAAATCTGCAGATTTATTTACCAGCAAATCTTCCTAACAATGTTGCAATTTGCAGATTTGTCAGTCAGCTAATCTCTTAAGCTATCAATGTTGCAATCTCAAAATTTGTATGACAGAAAATCTTCCTTACTATCAATGTTTCAATCCTACACCTTTCACGATTTCTATGTCACTACATTGCTTTTGTTTCAAATAAACGATACAACGTGAACATTTCTTTATTATCTCTCTCTCTCCCCCCACCCTCTCTCTCTCTCTCCCTCCCTCTCTCTCTCTTTCTCTCTCTCTCTCTCTCTCTCTCCCCATCTCTTTCTGTCTCTCTTTCGATGTCTCGATGTCTTTCTCTGGGTGTCTGTCTGTCTGTCTGTCTGTCTGTCTCTCTCTCTCTCTCTCTCTCTCTCTCTCTCTCTCTCTCTCTATCGCTCGCTCGCTCGCTCGCTCTCCTCCCTCTCCAGAAACGCAACAACAACAAAACCATTTAATTATTATTTCTCTGTGGACGATCACAAGAGCTTGCTGTGATGACATTGTACAAAATAAAATAATTTTTGTGTTGGGTGATGAGGACAAGCTTTACAGGGTGGAACTCATTTTTTTTTTTTGGCACAAATGGTTAAAGATAAAATTTACATTTTCATTACCACAATAACAGACAAGTTTGTTGAAGCAAATTGCCAGTTTGGAAAAGACCGCCAATAAAACGATTTGAGTTTTTGTAATTAATAAAACCCCACACCAAAAGAAAATTTTTTTAGAAAAACATCACATGGATCAATAAAACTAATATTGTGGAATATGTATCGTAAAATTTACGATATAGAAAAAGAAAACCGTCTAAAATATATAAATTCTTCATTTTCTACAAAAAGTAGAAGACTTTTGGAATAGCAAATAACAGTAAAAGATAACTTTGAACAAAATATGCTGTGTAAATCAATGCAGAAAATGAGAGGGAAAAAAATAATAATAAATTTCTCGTACTGTATGTGAATAATTATGTACATCAATGAAAAAAAAAAGGTACACAAATTGGAATGACATTTTGATAAGACCAGTATAAGAGCAGTCAAAAGTAACAGTGTGTGCCACTAATAGTCGAAACGAACTAGGAATAACACAATGTTTGTTTAATAAGGCAAATGCTCTAACTGGCTCACAGAGGGCAGACGGTAAAGCCCAACTGCATACATTCAATACAGAAATCATATTTGCTGTATAATTCTTCAAATATTAAATCACAAATGATTTTATATCCATTAAAAATAAATTGTCTCCACAAAGTAAGCGAATAGACTCAAATGTATTTAAGTTTATGGCCTTTTGCATTCATGATACCTGGATAAAAATAATGGGATAGATGGAACGCACAAATACATAGGCCTGCCTGTCATAGTACACCTTGACATAATAAAAATAATTCATTGTAACAGATATCTCATGAAATGCCCCTCTTTTGAGAGCAATGCACAAGCAAGTCAAGTCAAAGGATTTCTTTTGGTGCCCGAAAAAAGAAAAAAAGACAAACCCAGCCATCACTTGAAATCCACAGCCATAGTGAGATTATGTGTATCACAAAGACATAAACAGTGATTTTGATAATTCGATAGTACATTCAGTAATTTTTACATATCGATAATCTCAGCTATTTCAATATACCGATAGTTTCACCAATTGAATGCAGGCATATTTTCAATATATTGATTTCATATCTTGTTCTTTGCATCGAAAATGTTCAGATAGATCTTGATACTACGAGTCCGCCCTGAGATCTGCAGGGACCCTTCTGTCGCGGGTTCGAGCCCCGCTACCGGCGCCCTGGCCTGACGGAGGGCCTGAAAGCCTGAGATCACCTTGTTGTGGACTGGCTATATACAAAAACTCACTCTTGATACTAAAGATAACATAGCCGTGTCTCGATATACTGGGAAACTAATAAACAACGAAAGAGTCATTTAAGATATCGATAAAACTGACCGATACAAATGAGAGCATTGTTGACAACAACTTTTGAGACAGCCTGGAATCAAACGAGACGGCTACTGTATACCAGTCTATATCAGTATGTTAGTACAATGTCAAAAAAGTGAAATAACTTTTTTTTAAAAATCAGTGAGAAATTTATGTTTGGCACGAAGAGAAGCAAAAAAGAGAAAAAGTTGAAGCTTTTGTTCGGGCTGCAAACAACAAGTAAGTCATAGATTTCACAGCTCATGTTCAATGTGGTAGTTTAATGTGTTTTTACTGTCCCAAATCAGATCATACGGTCCTTGTGAGACCGCGGCCACCCAAGCCTAGTAGATTGTGAGCGAAAGTACCAAACTAACATAAAGGCATTCTTCCCACTGCTTTGCTAAACTACAAAATATGAATAATTGAGGGAGAAGTGAAGGCTAGGACTGAGACAAGCATGACAGAAGCCCGTAAAGGAGGCCGGACATCCCTCAGACTTTCTTTGCAGCAACTTCTTCATGCAAAGTAATGCCACACACGTTGCTTTTGGTCTATTTCAGACTACACACACATGTAAAAAAAGCTGATAGGATGGCTAAATACAAACGCATCTCACTAAACAGTTCTCCTCCCTCTCCTCCCCACCGCCTCTTCACTGTCCTCTTTCTACAATGCCACCCCCTCTACCACCTACATACCTTGCTGCCTCAGTAGCGGTATTGACTTATCAATTATTTGCCGTCTGTGCATTTCTATATTTGAGTTTATTGTAACAAGTAAAATCAAAAGTATTTTAAACATTTTGTTCATAAATTAATGTTGAGCAGTCAATGAAACTTTAGAAGCACAATGGCAATACAGAGTACAACAAAACAAAACAAAAAGGCTTTCTTTCCAAATAGAAAGGTAAAGTAGTTGTTGATTTATCCGAACAAGAGAGTGTTAAGAACCCATCGAGCAATGGTGAGACAAAAATTTATATTCTTTCACAGGGTGTCGATCATGACTGTAAATGTACGAACACACACACACACACAAAACCTATCCTAGTAGCTATTTCTTGTCTTTCCCTTTGCTTTGCATACTATCTGAGAGGGCAGAGGGCAGAGGGCATTTTACTGGAGTTCCGCTAAACCAGGCACAGTTTGGGCATACACTGAGATATGATCATCATATATATAACATATTTGATTCTGTTATGAGGCAAAAAATCTTAGGTCTTTCGCAAATTTGGTCAAAAGATATCCAATTTAAAAAAAATTGTTTTATAAGCTTTAAGAGGGAATTAAAAACTTTTAGAGCCCTAGTGTGAAAGTATCTACAGCATCTTATGCCTGATTTATCCTATTTGCATCAAGAATTATCTTTAGACAATCACTCCACAAATCCAAGCCATGGATTTTAATAATAACAGAAAAAAAATATTACAGACTCAGTAATATTTTTACACACGCATATCACACAAAATGTATTCATAAATATATAGATTCAATTTCGAAAAAGATATTACAGAATAAGCAAAATATCACGGCAATTTTTAACATTATGTTGACGTTCATTTATAATTTTGGTATCGACAAAATTAAAGTAAAGCCTAGAAGCTACCGAGGTGCTAATACACCCAGATGCAGCATAAAGAAAATACTGTAAGTAAAGTAATGATATCATCATTCATAACAATACAGTTTCAATGGATTAAAATAAAAAGGCTTTAAAAAGTCCACTGCAACATAACTGACTCATCCATTGCAATAATTTGGACGTGTGTGTAAGTGTGTGTGTGTGTGTATTACCCCTTCTCCTCCTCCTCCTCCTTCTTCTTCTCGTCTCTTCCGCCTTTTACTCTTTTCTTCTTCTTCTTCTTCTTCTTCTTCTTCTTCTTCTTCTTCTTCTTCTTCTTCTTCTTCTTCTTCTTCCTCTTCTACTCGCTTTATTTTTTTTAAGTTACCAAGACAACTTTGCCCGCATCTCTTTTTGACTCAAACTGGCTCTACGCAAAAACCCCATAATTCTCGATAGTGCTAAAAGTTGCTTGTTTTAATCTTGGCAATTCCACTCTGCCACTCATCTCTGTAATTTTCTTTTTCTTTTTTTTTTTTTTTGAAGAATAAAAATGGTGAGATCATGGTCCACGCAAGAATCCATAATTGTTCATTTTTAACCAGGAGACGACATGGCTTTTTCTTGAGAAACACCAGACGATTGTCTCTAAGATTCACACCTCAGTCTCTTTTCCAGAGACTTCTCTACCTCTCCTATCTCCGCGAGCGCAACACAACCTTTCTCTGTTTAATGATTAGGTTTCAACATTAATAATAATAATAATAATAATAATAATAATAATAATAATAATAATAATAATAATAATAATAATAATAATAATAATAAAATATTACAGACTCAGTAACATTTTAACACACACATACATCACACAAAATATATTCATAAATATATAGACTCAGTTAAGAACAAGATACATCAAAATATTTTCAGCGACTTTCTCTACCAGTGTAACAAAACCTTTCTCTGTTTCATGATTAAGTTCCAACATTCGCAAGTCTCTAAAAACTGAGTTCATAAAGCAGATGCGACTGTCTCTTACAATGTACCAGAACATGAAAAAGATGAATTTAAATGCATGAAGGATAAAACCAAATGCATTACAATAATTATTATTAGGCCATGCAACAAACTCTATAAACGTGACACATATTAAAATATATCATACATCAGCAGTGGTTTCTATATTGTGTTATCATTGAAATAATCATGAAAGGTATCAACAAGGATAATAAGCAACAGGAATTTTTGTCACCTATTCACGAGCCTTTTTCTGGCACACACTAGTCTTGCTTTTTAAACTCAACGTAAAAAATAAAACAAAACAAAAACTCATGGAAATAATAATGGAATGTGGTTTCAATTTGTAGTTCCACTCTTGTTTACATTCTTTCTTATTTCCTGATTCCGTGTTATTATGTTCTTTCCTAGTTTCTAGTCACGTATTATGTTATGTTCTTTCCTAGTTTCTAGTCACGTATTATGTTATGTTCTTTCCTAGTTTCTAGTCCCTTGCTACATTAGTTTTTTTTCTCAACTTCTAATTCCTTGTTTTTAATCTTCTTGTCTTACTTTTTAGTTTGTTTTTATGACATTCTTTCCCTAGTTTCTACTTCCCTCTTATTATGTTCTTTCCTGGCTTCTAGTCCTTATTGTTACGTTCTTTTCTAGTTTTTAGTTCTCGTTATTTCGTTCCTTTCTTGTTTCTAATTCCTTGACATTTCGTTCTTTCCCACTCTCTAGCTCCTTTTTGTTGCGATCTTTTTTTAGTTTAAGAGTTCCTTGTTATTACGTTGTTTCCTTTACTTTCTAGTTCTTTTTTTTTCTGTTATCTTCAAATCGTTTATAGATCTGAGACGGTATTATAGACTTAACATTATAGAGAAAGAAATCAGCTTCAAATTTGGATCATATTATATACAGTGTGGAAATGACTATTTTATTCCACCACTAACTTGTTAAAAAATCAGGTAAATCATACATTCATCATCAACTACATAATATGAAGGCAAACAGACCAGGTTTGTCGCAAAATACTCAAAGAAAAATGTGCAAAACTAGTGCCAGATACTTAACCCTTCTATGGCCAGACATTTAACCCTGCTATTGCGCACTTCGTCAAAGAATGGTAAGAGTTAAGTTATGAAAAGTTTCATAATGCAGACGGAGGCGTGTACACGCATTTAGAAAATATGTGAACACGTCGAAAAATAAACTCTTCAACTGCATTTACCGTTTTGGCTGTTTGAAAATGTGGAACCGCTTTAACTCACGGAGTGCCAAGGGCCGATAAAATGAGCCAATACCTGATTTTCCCCCGTTTTTAAAAAATGGGAACACTTTTAGGATTAACATAAATTATTTATACACAAAATCAAGTAAACTTTGAGAAGCAAAATCCACTTGACCAAACACTGAAGTTAAAAACAGACTCAACATTTTTGCTGGCCATTTTACATTTTGGCAAAGGTTGAAGTTGTAAAACAACAAGAAAATTCTTGAACTTGGAATACATTATAGTCATCAAACTTTGAGATTCTCGTTTACTTTTCTTCTCAAAAACTTGGTATCGTTTTTCTATGACCAACGGGGGACGCAAAAGTTTAAGTACAAGCTAAATCTCTATATTGAGTGACAACAAAATGTGTTTTGTAGGTACCTGGTGTGACAATAACAGATTCTTAAAGCAAATTATCTATTCATAATTTATCTCTTATTAGTCAATAGTCAACTGAGCACGCTTGGCGAAGGTAAGAAATCCCATATCAAATTCATAGACTTTTAAAAACAGTGAGAGAAGGCCGTAGTGCGCAATTTTATCACCAAAAAAAACAAAGGTTAGAAAGCTGGAAGAGCCAACTTGGTAGGAATTCAAGACTATGAACACTGTACGTTGTTTATGTATGTATGTATTCATTTCCTTTAATCATTCCAGCCGGCTCCACAAGAAAACGATTCCCGTCTTTTTTTCTTTCTCTCTTTCTTT
>BLXT01008617.1:228560-240309 GCA_019648995.1 Plakobranchus ocellatus | reverse complement strand
GCTATGAGTCTCCTATGCTTCCTTCAGCAATATTGGTCAAGTGAGGGAAGGCAATCTGAAAATTGAAACAACACAACAAACTTCAATATTATCACACAAACTGTTGTTAAAGTTTTCACATGTAGTGGAACTGTATACGTATACATTCACTAAGAGAATAAAATATTTTTATGAACAGTAATCTTTTCTTTTAATGTTTAAATTACTGTTGAGAGTGAAATAAGTTTTAAAAAGTCTCCAAAATTATCCTTTCAATAGATTAGGATTGGACCTCCAGCCTTTGGCTTGAAGTGAATTATAAAATCACATAAATAAATCTCATGGTCAAGAAATACACAGCTTGAGTTTTGAACTTATTTAAACAATGTACAAATGGGAAGATAAATGATTACAAAAAGTTGACTTATCAATTAATTTTTTTGTCTGTGATAAATTTGTACTGAACAAAGTTCAGCTACAAATAAAAAGTTATGCTGATAAAATGGATGGTAATATTTTCTTTGAAACAAAAATAAACACACTAAATGAAAAAACACAACAACCCTCAAACCAGGGCTAAGGAATTTATTTGAACCAAAAAAAAAAACTCAATTTTTTTTACATTGCAATTAATTTTGTTAAGGCATTTTCCAAGGAGAAATTGTAAAAATGTAAATGCTCAATTCGGAGAGAAAATCTAAAAGTTAGCCATGCACATGATGAGAAAAAGCCTTTCCTTCTTTAAAGCCACTGAAAAACAGAAGAAAAAATTTTTTATGCCAATTACCTTCCGTTTATCCAACTCATCCTGCGCCCAAAGCAAGAGCTTGAGTAGATTGGCAAGGCGAGGGGTCGAATCCGTCTCCATTATAGCAGAGTTCACTTCGCTTGCAACCTTAACAAATAAAAAGAAAGAAATATAAGGAGTTTTTTTTTTAAAACAAATGATGTCTGCAATAAGGCCGAGCAGCAATCCCTTAAGTAGAAGCTTGTGTTTGTTGCAACAGCAAGGGCTTTAAATACAAGAGTACTCATCAGAAGCTTTAGTGTTTTTCTCTCCAAGTCTCCTATTCTGTTTGGAGAGGAGGATGACAATGAATTGAAGCATTCATTCCACGACCAATCCAAATTAGTCTGAGGTCGCATCTGTAACATTTTCAAATGTGGAAACAGCCTAAAGTTCTGTTTTCGTGAGCTTTGCAAGGACGAAATCTACATAAAAATACACTGATTCTGATCCCAAATATGGGAATTTCTACTGCTCTTTGAAAGGAAAAAAAAAACAACTTTAGGCTTATTCGTCTTAAGCATTACATGTTGTGACATCCACCTTTTCAAGACTAGTCTCCAGATTTTTGCATTGGGCTTTATCGAAGAATGATGAGGATATCATGGACAGAAAAAATAGTCATTCACAATGCTCACACTCCAGTCTGCTTTGATTCACAGAAAATCAACAGCAGTGAACTGCTTGCACTAGCTAGAGGCTGAAGAGACAAATCACAATAGCCAAAACTGATGACCTGAAATAATGACCCATACAATTGTAGAAAAAAAAAACAAAACCCACACCTGAAATCAACCAACCAATTGTACCTTCTATGTAAAATTGTTATGATTTATTCTCAGAAGTCCTCTCTTGCAGAATTTTGTCCGACCCTGCAAAATGTTTTAATTGTCGTTTTATTTAATATTTTTATAAAATGCTTGAGAGAAAAATTTAAAAAATAAAAAAGATTCATGAAAAGCTAACCATATATATTCATATTGACCTTTGACCTACCTTCTGCCGCTGTGAGGGATGCAACAACTCTCCAAACGGTGACGCCTCCGGCTTGTCGAAGGCGAGCAAGGCAAGCGTTTTCTCCAGCTCAGGCAGGACGTTGGAGTTCTCCTCCACTCTCTCGGCCAGCTTGTTCTGGGCAAATTCTAGCGCCGGCTCCAGCTCTTTTCTCTTGATCAGCTCAATCAAATGTTGTTGCTGCAAACAGAGAAACCAAAGATTGTTTCTGGTTTTTTCAATGGGGACAATTGCAAAGCATGTTTCTCTTATAGGACGGTACTAAAAAAAAAATTAGAAAATGATTTTTATATCAGAAAAATACGATAATTACCTTCTTTTGATGGTCAAACAAATACATTAATAAATATCTTCAGACAGGTTCAAATATATTCCAAGTCGCGTGTGTAAAACAACAATGTTTAAAAAAGCTTCATACAAATGCCTTTTGACTGAATTTGGCAGTGAAAAATGTAAATAGATTCCACCATAATATATTAGCAATTAAAAGGTTCTAAAAAAGCATTCCTGAATTCAGTTACCAATCAAATTGCTTTGCTACACAAATCTACTTAATCACCCTGTAAGCATGGCCTGAAAACTTTTCTTCACACCATACACTCACAAACCACATTATTTATACGGACCTGAATTACCAATGGTGAATTCAGTTACCAATCCAATTTTTTGGAATCATAAATCTGTTTAAACACCTTGTAACTCACAGCCAGTGATTTGAAGGGTTTTCTACACACCACCCATAAAACACAGTATTTAAATGAGCCTGAATTACCAATAGTGACGTTCAAACATGCAAAGCATTGCATAAATAAATAACATCTTATCATACACAATGCAAAGTAAAACTTAATGCTTTCTAGCAATCAAGCTGACAAACCATGGTGGTACCAACCTGCAGTCGAAAAAATAAATATCGGTCATTGTCTAACAGTTCTGGATAAAGAGCATTAATGATGGCAATGGCTTCTGTGATGCGCCCATCCATTATAGCCTGTCGAATACGAATGCGGTCATCCAGACCATCCAGGTTGACTGACGGCTCCACACCAGATTCTGCACTGAATTTCTCGGCTGCCTCTTTGAAACCCTCTGTAATTTAATATGTAATCATATAGTAAGAAATCCTTCATTAATGTTTTCTTTTACTAAATATATATGCAACAAGAAGTCAAAAAAAAAAAAAGATGATCAATACCAATAATTTCAGAGAAAGATTATACAAAATAAAACGCCAAATGTTTGTCAACGTTTACAAATCTTTAAACCCCATCATTGCTACATGCTTATCCTCATGCGTTAAATCAAGATCTAGACCTAGTTTATGTCTATAAAGTTAGGATCTACATTTTTAGTGTAGACTAGATCTAAAATATATCTATATGTTGATGCAATCAATTTGGATTTAGCTTTCACCGAGACTAGACTTGACATCATCCAAGTCTAGATTTTAGACTAAACACTTTTAAAGTTTTAAAAGTAAGACTTACACACAAGCATAATACAAGAACACAGCCTTGACTATAATACCGTGTTTATTTCAAAGCTATTCACACATATTCGAGACAGAAAACTGGCACTCCACAGATTATATTTAGCTCACAGCAACACAGCTTTCAAACAGATTTAAAAGTTTGATCGTCTTAAAAAACTAATGAAACAAAATAAGCTTTCAAACAGAAACAACAGTATACAATGAGATTGTCATGAAATGTTCATGATTTTTTTCTCAAGCATTATATGGAACACAGAATCAAGTTTAAAAAAAAACAAAAATGAATACTTTCTTGACTTAAATTAAAAATAGTTTGTCCTCTTAATTCTTTTCATGATTGACAGAGAAACCCCTACCTTTTTTCACAGGCTCATTTCGAGTACACAAAACCAATTGGCTCACACACAAATACCCACATTTATCATTCCGATTTTCAAACAAAACGAGTTATTTTCTCAAAGAAGTTCGGCTCTCTACAAACCTGTGACCAAATAGTTCATGATGAGTTTGTTCATGTCAGTACGGCCGACGTGGTGAGTCATAAGCTGCAGCATCCAGGCATCCTTGCCTCTGTCGCTCTCTGCTCGATCTGAGCTGGTGGTCATACTCATCATGGAGCAGTCTGCAGGCATTAGTGGAATGATAGAGAACACCCCTACTTTATTTACTACCTGGCAACAACATTAAGATTTTTAGTTTTGTCAAAAACCAAAACAACCGCATAAACTCAGCTGCCCAATCCTTTATACAGGTTTCAATGTTGATAAAGACACATACATACATTAAGATAAAATATTATAACTATACAACAAACTTGAAGTTAACTATATCATCTGAAAAGATTGAAAAAAGGAAATATCTGTTTTTTAACCTGCCTTTCTTGCACTTCAAAGGGTAGAGGAAAAAAACATTCAAGCCAAAACTCTGGAAAATAAATAAAAAGTTTTATTTCATACTGGATGCTGGAAGTGCTCAAAATAGTAAGGTGTAATGCAAATATTTAAGTGGAATTTCTGGAAAGAGCACTCAATTCCCTATAAAATTTACTTGTAAATTACTGTTTCTAGTTTCAGGGATGCCAATGGCCTCTGACAAAAAAGCAGGAAACTTTACAGATATAAAAATAGTTTTCTCAAAGCTGTGGTTAAAGTATAATTGGCTCTTGAGTAATAAAAATAAGGCAAAAAGTCAGAAATCCTGTTTAAATCTGAAAACTGGCATCCCTGTAGTTTAAGAGTGACCAGGAGTATTCTAAAATAAACAGCAAACTTGTACAACATTCGAAAACTTGTAAAGGAAAAAAATTCAGTTTAAGAGTTAAGGATCCTGAAGATAAATAGGCTGTTGATTTTTTTTTTTTTTTTATTATTAATAATAATACATTAAGCAACACAATACAAAAAAATCTCCGTATTCAAGACTTTAGAATAGAAATTGAACAAGATATTACACTTTTTCATGTTCAACAAGTCACTGAGCCCAGCTACCTTCAGCTTTCTGACATCAAACAGCAAATTTCTTGGGTCAAACAATGTCAATAGTAATCTACCTTTTCAGCCCCACAAGGGACCAGGGCTATTTGTACTAGTATAACTCTGCTTCATAACATGAGGCTCTGTTATTACAGCTCAGAAGTCTCGAAGGCCCCTAACTGGGTGACAGAATGTAACTAAAGGCATCAAAACAAAATCTGACAAAGATGGCTCATAAAATCATCAACAAGAGAGTGATAGAGAAAAATAAATTTTCACTTTCTCTTGAACGACTGAAATGTTCATTCCTTTCCATCTATCTTCCTTATTTAACCATCTCTTTTGTTTCCATCTCTCCCCTTCACTCTCTCTCTCTGAGGCGCTGGTGACTCAATAACTAACAAACCTGCCATGAGATCAGCAGTGAGATTCTAATCATGAGTTTGAGTTCTGTCACCAACTCCCTGGCCTGAAGGGGCCTGTGAGCCAGAGACTACCTTGTTGATGGGCAGGCTGTCAACAATAACTAAAAAAAATCAGAACCAAACCCCACTCTTTCACTCAATCTATAAAACAAATCAGAACCAAACCTCTCTTTCTGATTTCTCTCTTTCACTCAATCTATTACATTTATTTTTATGACTTTCAAATTTAAGATGACTAATTTTTATTTCTTTTTAGGATAGAATCATTGCAACTTTCAAGTGTGTCAATTTGAAAATTTTTTTTTTGTCCTCTTATTTTATTCAACAATTTAAGATGACTAATTGTTATTTCTTTTCAGGATAGAATCATTGCAACTTTCAAGTGTGTCAATTTGAAAAATTTTTTTTTGTCCTCTTATTTTATTCAACAATTTAAGATGACTAATTTTTATTTCTTTTTAGGATAGAATCATTGCAACTTTCAAGTGTGTCAATTTGAAATTTTTTTTTTTGTCCTCTTATTTTATTCAACAATCAACCAACAATGGCAACATAGAATAGATTTGCTTGTTTTCAATGTCAAACCTGCTATTCTTTCTCTCCCTCAATCTTTCATGCACACATATCATTAATGACTACGCTTGATCAAGATCTAGTCTCAGCTTTAATCTAGATTTCAATTAATTTTGTTTTATGTAGGCCTAGATCATTCAGTAGATGTAGATGTTATATATCTATTCTAGAATCTAGATCTAATCTACAACACAACCCATTGTAAGATTGTTTAATCATGGCAGAGACGCTTTACAATTCAAATTCATTTTATTTATGCCTCTTTTGTCTGCAAACATTTTGGCCTCTTTTCCTAGATTTTGATCTAGAACTAGATTCTAGGTACCTTTTATGTATACTTCAGTTGACCAAAATCGAGTGAGTGCCTTTGTCCACAAACTTATTTAGTGAAGTCTTATATCTCACCACTGTTTTGTGTTTACTGACAAGCTAGGAAGCTTTGGAGAAAAAAGCCAAAATTTACAAGAAATTGTGTAGAATGGAGAATTAATATGTGAGATAAAAAAATATATATCTCTCGACAAAAATGTAAAAAAAAATTACAGCGATTAAACCATTCAGACACCACCAAGATAACAATTTCAAGGAATAAAATCAACAGTATTTGAATTACAGCGCAGGTTCTTTCAATATATCAATATAAAATAATGAGTTATGTTCTTCATCTTTTTTGGCAAGAACCCTAAGCAAAGGGAAGCCACTGTTATCACGTTATCAAGTATATGCCAGTATAAAAGTTCTTAGTTCATAATTTTACAATTTTAATTTACATTTTTCGAAATACAAAATAATTTTCTTTCATTTAGACTTCAATAAACATATCACGTAAAAAATGAAAATAATATTATCAACTTTTTATTCACATAAACAGATCCTTTTTTATTTGAGCTTTAATTATATTGTTGCAGTAAGCTTTAACCTTTACACTTTGTTTGTATTGCCAGTTGTGCGATGTAAACAAATCATTGAAATCACAAATGGATTATGATTTCAGTGTTTTACACCATTACGAATTTCCATCTGGGCTAGACATATGTTAACGTCTCAAGCAGATCTGAGAATTTCGAGCCTTTAGTTCTAATTTAAATTTTAGATGGTAAAATTGCAATACTTATGAGATAGGCTAAAATCTATCCTGTAATCGGTACGAGTCTAGATTCAAAATAAAAGTAGGGCCTACCTCCCAACACTGATGAAAACACCGAAATGAATCCAGTGCAACAGAAAATCTCATGTGTGTATATAATAGGAGTTTCAGACGAAGTCTCTGCTAAACGCAAGCAGCAGACATATAAAGTTACTGCTACAAAAGATTTACATGCTCAGGCCCAAGCAGATGGCATTGCTACAGCAAAAGCAACAGAAAAAATGGATGGAACGTGTTGTTTAATCGACGTGTTTGAAGGTGTTGAAATATAATTTTCAAAATTAGTCTTAGTAAACTTTTTAATTGGCATAAGTGTGTCAGATTTTTTTTTTTTATTTTTTTTTAGTAGAATTTATTACGTAGCCTATTATTAATCAAATGCAAAAAGAAAAGCAGATTAGACATTTAAAGTACCAAGCCAAATAATTTTAAAAATTCCTCCAAATGCTGTGAAATGGATGTGAATTTTACAGGTGCTTTCATTATTTACCTTCATGGCAGTATGGAAGAATAGCCCTAACAATTTTTCAATTCTTTATAGACGCTCTGTTATTTACAGGAAGTCTTCCAATTTTGCCTAAAGCTATGCCTTTGGTATGAGTATTTTTGCAAAGTGGTAAATTATTAGCAGATTGTACGTGAAGCAAAGAGAGCTATTCAGAATTATTTTTATTTTAGATTTATGTTTTATGATATTGAGGACAAAATGAATGCAATTTGAGAGAAGTAAAGACAAGTTTTACCAATGAAATAGCAAAAATAATTTTATTCCAACGTTTTTTAAAATAATAAACACTTTAGTCACTCTTTTGTATGATAGTGGCAGAGGTTTTGTTCATGAGCCCCAATTCCAGCAATATCTTTTCAATTATAATGAAAAACACAAGTAAAAGAAAGGAAATGTGTGTAGTTTTCATATTATTTAATGATTATATAAATGCTGTTTAAGATAAGCTGGTTAGCAGTCTAACGCCAATAGAGATATCATATCTTGCATCCATAAAAGGGAGTCTTGCCAATCATTAGATTTCCCTAATATTTCATCAAATACGTGACAGAAAAGATAAAATGAGTGTGGTTAAGGCATGCAATTATATCAAGTAAGATACCGCCATTAGACTTATGTTTATGAAAAGGAGTCTATTTCCTCACTTTTGAAACTAGAACTGAACTTAAAGTGTTAGTAGGTGACTACTTAGGTATGAATTTCAAAAATTTATTATCAATTTTATGGGAAAAGAAACTTATTATTTACAGTGCTATCCAATTATAAATCCTTAAATACACTAAATATATATATGACTTTTTATGTTATGTGTAAATTAGGACAACCTTGGTTGTGGGCGCGACATGATCGAAAACCTAATAAAGCAGGAGAGAAGAGATTTGCTCAATACAAGAAAAACAGACAAAAAAGTGAAGATTCTGCGGATTCTTGTTTTTCTTGGAATTTTGAGAAAGATTTCAAAGTAAGATGTTGTTTTTTGTATTTTGTGGGATTTCTCTTCCAAGCAAGTTTTTTTTTTTTTAATGTGTACATGAACATATACATTCTCTGATCTCAAGAAGTTTTTTGAGAAGTTTCATAGCAAATAAAGA
The DNA here is from genome assembly GCA_019648995.1 of Plakobranchus ocellatus. Taxonomy (NCBI): domain Eukaryota; kingdom Metazoa; phylum Mollusca; class Gastropoda; family Plakobranchidae; genus Plakobranchus; species Plakobranchus ocellatus. The sequence continues at coordinate 231,821 of BLXT01008617.1, read as the reverse complement.
TTTTAAAGTAAAAGTAACTGACACCATTTTAATCCTCTTTGGTATTAAACTTAACAAATTGGTAGCACTGAGCTAAAGTTTTAATAATTATGAGCTAGATACGAATAGTAAGTGGTAGAAAAACATCTTATTCTTGTATGCAATATTTGACAGGTCTTAGCATTAGAATTCAGATCTGGTTCAACCTAGTGGTTTTTTTAAATTGTCTCATGTATTTGCACAATCCTTGATTAGTTGCTTCCTAAGATCTATTCATCTCTAGTAGCAGTTGAAGTTACGGGCATGTATACCAGTTGTATACTCAGCACTTATTGAGCAATTCACTTTTTCCTGAATAGAAGCGAAGAACTGTTGAGTCAAACTGGTGCTAATAATTCATTTTAGTCTCTGTTTCTCTAGCTTTGCTTCATCAGGCTTTTTATATCTGTACATTCATGCCTCTAAGAAAACTGGTATTTATTCGTCTTAAAAAAAATTAGATTTGTAATTGAGACATGAAAATTTTAGCATGACTATAAGTTTTTATTTTCCAGTCTAATGATAAATAGCTATGAATTGCTAATATTGTAAATCCTAGCTTTCCTGTTTTTTTTATTTGAAAATAAAATATTCATTTACTCAACCTTACATTTCCAAGTTTTTGGTTTATAATATAATTTTTTTTCAAATATATATAATTATTTCTTTTTTTTTTTTTCTTTATTGGTTAATTTCTAGGAAGTTCCACCAAACTGGGTCCCTGCCAGCCGTCTTGAAATGGTTAACGGTTTTATTATGCCAGATAAACTTGGTCACACTCCAGGTAAATTTTATAGTTTGATGGTGCAAAAATTTCATCTGTTTAAAACTTAGAAGCTAAGTTAGTCACAGGAATATTTAACATGAAGGTCATTTTGATACTTTTTGGAGGAAATGGATAGATAGGTATAATTTTGTTAATGTAAATAATCATGGAGGCCAATCTTTTTTTATTAATGTCTGGTCGAGTAGAAAAAAATGATTGCCTGTCTTCAAATAGGTTTTTGTACATATAGCCATTCCACAGCAAGTTGATCTTAGATTTTCTGGCCCTCCATTAGGCCAGGGCACCGGTGGCGGGGCTCAAACCCGCAACAGAAGGGTCTCTGGAGATCTCAGGGCAGACTCGCTAGCCACTGTGCCACCGACACCCGGCCTGTAAGATCAGCACCAAAATAGAAGCTCCATTTGATACATGTGTAAATCATCAATCAACTATTAGGCACTTTTCATATACTTAGGAAAATTCTGAGAAATTTGGTAAGGGACATTTTGATGTAATCCATTACTACAAAATTCAATTGTTGCATTTAAATATTCTCAACAACCTCGTTCACTGGCTCTTAGTCTCATGATGCTGAAACTGCTGTTTGGCACAAGTTTGACAAATGTCTTTATCCTGGAGCAATGTCAATAAAATAAACATTTGTATTTTTGCCCCATCTGAAATAGGCTGGGTCCCCGTGGAAGTTAAGTCGAGACAGCACTGCTGGCATCTGTCAGCTGTCAGTTTGGAAGATGGCCTGGCTCTTGTCCTTAGGTATTCACTGTAGCCTTACATTTCAGGCATTTTTGTCTGTCTTTTTCTGTTTTATATTTATGAGAGTATATAAGTACACTTAGAATTGCTTTCTTGAGTGAAAACATGGTGGAATTGTTGTTATTTTATTTTTATTATTATTTACTGACACCTTGATTAACATCAAGTTCTCTTGCTTAATTTCAACCTCTTTGGAACATAAATTATATTTTAAATGCAATCGAATTAGATTCATTGTGTTTGATTATGATTTAAAAAATGGCCTGGGGTCTTTCAGATCATTTGAGGTATCAGAAAGTACATGTTTCACCACATCTTTTTTAAGGTTACTTTTTAGAGGGGGAAGGGGGGAAATGTATTCTTGCAAAAAAATTTTCCGTTGTTTTGCAGGGGAAGGTTAGTTTGTGGTAAATGATGCGAGGAACATTATTTTCTTAGGAGAACAGAAAAAATTTTATTGAATCTTTCTTGTTACTTAATGTAAGTTTGTCATCTTTAAAATAGATCATTATTATATATCATAATCCACTGGGCTGAAAAAAGTAAAAAGTATTTTCTGAAATATGTTAATTCTTTTTCATGCTATGACTCTGATTTGCCCTGTGATCAGTAACTGGCTCACTCATAACACTAATGTCTTGGGTTATCTCTGTTCTGGCCTTTTGGCCAACGCCATTTCTATCAAGGCTACATGATGTTGACCAGTAATAACTGTATTAATTATTCCTGTTACTCTTATTAGTTTTACAGTATTTAGTATTTATCTTTGCTTTGCATAATGAAATCTCATCTTAATTGACGTACAACAGAGAGTCAGATGGGGATAAGGAAGAATTGGTTCTGAGATCGGAGCCCATGTCCAATCTGGTCGGGCAGACGTGTGAATTGGTAGGATCAAATATCAATGGGAATCCATATGGTGAGTGCTATGAGAAGACTGAACAATAATAACATTGATCTTTTCAAAAAAAAAAAAAAAGTATATAAGCTTTATGAGTGATAGAGCCATAGGATCAAGAAGAAATGTTTGTTTCCTCTCAAACTTTGCATGTTTTTTTTTTTAATCTGTCATTTTCACCAGTAAAAATTTTGAGGTTATGACTTGGGGAGCGCATTTGAACAGAAGAAGTTTAAGCCAAAATTCTCAACTTTTCCCGTTGAAATTTGTTGAATGTTGTCAAATTTGTGTTTAACTAGAAGGATAGACTGCCCTACCCATGCCTTAACAGATAAAATAGACCTATACAATACCTTTGCCGAATAAATATTTTTGTAGTCGACAAGCAAATAGTTTGGGTGGGGAAAAGTGTTTAAAGAGCTTGAACATTGTAGATTTAAGATGAGCCACAAAGATTCAAGTCATGACTTTCTGCACTGATCTTTACCAGGCATAGGGAGCAAAAAGAATCCACTCCATTTTCTGGTCCCCCATGGCAGCCTGGCTGTGACATGTCCCTCTCCTGTTGACCATGATGCTACAGTTGCCTGGTTTAGCAGTGGTACAGTAGATGCAGGAGTGGAGGGGGTTGTATGGCACTGCTCCAATGGCGAGCTTTACAAGGTTAGGGAGATAATCTGGTTATGTCATATTTCATTTTTTTTCAAATAATAACATTTTAGCAACACTTATGTTATGCAGGACTAAATATCAAGAAGGGATTTGGTGATGAGGTTTTTTTCTCTCTTTTTTTGGGGGGGGGGGG
>BLXT01008617.1:154706-166704 GCA_019648995.1 Plakobranchus ocellatus | reverse complement strand
TTCAATAATAATAATAATAATGATTATGATTTAAGGAGCCAAAAGGCACTGGCAACCCACCTCTACACAAATCACCATTGTTGAGTTGCTATTAATAGGCTTTGTCTGTCATAGATTTGTTTCAAAGTCCTCGCCCTTCAGGCTATTTTTAGCCTCCCCTTTCCCTAACTCTCTTGTTGACATATTCTCTCTCACAGCTTTCCCTTCCCCCCATGACTTTATTTGTTGGGTAGCTATCGATTTTACTTTGGTAATGGCTATTTGTCAGTGAAGCTCTTGTTGAAAAAAAAAAAAAAAATACTGGAAACCCACACTTGAATCAAATTGTACAATTGCATGATCCAAATTTCTAATCAAAGGAACTTCATGTGAAATGGGAAGCTGTTGTTAGTCTATTGAATTAAAAAAAAAAATTACAACTGTATTCCATACCACACAGAATTGATACCACCATAAGGAGGGAAGAAAAACCATGCGAGACAATGTAAGTTTTACCATTTAATACAATATTACCACAAATATAAGACTAATAATCAATAAGAAAAAAAAAGCAGCTCAGATCGAAAATATGGCAAGATATTTATCTTTGAATAAAACATTTTCCTCTTCTCTTTTTAATGTGTGAACTTCCACTGTGAGTACAGACTAATCCAATTGAGTATTTAAAGTAAAAATTAGAAGAAAAAAAAAGAAAGTGTCTTCCCCTTCACCTCACCACAGACCACACACCACTGGACCACCAGGCACTGGTCATGTCTGAGAAATCCTACATTTAATAAAAACCTGTGAGAAAAGAGAAAACTTTCCTTGTAGAGAACATTAAAATGCAAAAAACCTTTTTTCAGAATGGACTTTTGCTCTCTTCATTGCAAAGGGACTCTTCTGTTGCGGGTTCGAGTCCCGCCACCGGCACCCTGGCCTGACAAAGGGCCTAAAAGACTGACATCACCTTGTTGTGGACTGGCTATATACAAAAAAATAAAAACCAAACTCTTAATAGTAAAAATAGGCTACAGATAAAAATACCTTGTGATCTTCACATATAAAATGTTAATCTTAGCAATGCCATCCTTCATTATTATTGAGGCGTCTGAGACCATAAGCTCGTGAAGTAGTCACACCTGAAAGATATTCAGTAATTTTGAGAAACAAAAAAAAAAATATCTCCACACAAAAGAGACCGTTTGTAGAAAAGTCTGTTTGATTCTTTACAAAGATGATCAATCATAAATTTTAAATAGTGCGATCCACTGCAAGGTTTTTTCCAAAGGTTTTAAGACTCATAAATTTATAAATCCATATAAGATACAAATTTGGATGTTAAAAGTGGCTCAATTCTCACAACTGACAACAATAATTGCCCATGCTGCTGCTACATTTGAGGTCAATCCAATATATATATACATGTATATTCATTCACCTATGAAAATCATTATATTGCAATTCAATGTACGTAGTTGTATTGTATATTGGTACTTCAGCATTAAGGCTGCTGTTAGTGTTACTCTCTTATACAAATTTAGAGCACTCTACCTTTTCTCTCTAAAACATCAGTAGTCGTGTGGAGTATGGAAAATATTGAGAAAAAATTGAAGACTTTGTATTCATACATAGCAAAAACTGTATAGTGAGCTTAAATACGAGGGCGGGCTGATAATTAAGTTCCGTTTGCTAATTACTCAGTCGATTTTCGTCACATCGAGCTAAAATTTCATACATATACTCTCAAACCATTTTTCTACGCTTAACTAGAACAACAAGTTTGTGTGACGTCATTTGTACTCATAATGCAGTGACGCGCAACACGTGCTGTTTGTCTCATAAACATGGCTACCCCATCACGTGTTGCGCGTCACTGCATTATGAGTACAAATGACATCACACAAACTTGTTGTTCTAGTTAAGCCTAGAAAAATGGTCGAGAGTATATGTATGAAATTTTAGGTCGAAAATCAACTGAGTTATTAGCAAACGGAACTTAATTATCAGCCCGCCCTCATAATAAACAAATATGTGGGATATATTATATAAAGCCTTCACCTTAAATCTAGTCAGACAAAAATGGATGTTGGGAAAACCCCAGTTGTGCCTACAAAATCTGCTTGCAATGAACAGCTGAAAAAAATGTACCGAGACGAATCCTACTGAATCAGATGCTAAAAAAACTTTTCCACTCTTTTTCTAATTTTTTTTTTTTGTCACCGAATTAATCAGTCAAGCCTTGCCACAAGATTCTTCATTTCTGTATTCAATTCTCATAACTGAGCAATTGCCAAAAAAATGGATCCAAGATTGTGTAACGTTTTATACTGGATTTTGAAATAAAAAGAATCTCCAATTACAAAATGGAAAAATCCAATTGAGTATCGATGAGGTAATTTCATGAAAAGTTGGATAGCAGGAGTAGATCCATGTAAAAAAAAATTGGTCTGTGTCTCTTTATTTGGTGGTGAATGAGCTTTATTTGTTGATGGGTGGCCACTTTTTTGGTGATTTTGTCATCATAGTTATGATCAAAACTTATTTGATTTATTTAAACAGCAAGGATGCATCCAAAACTGATTTTTTAATATAAAGCAGTATTTTGTATGCCACTGTACTGACAAAAGCAAAATTTATGTACTGTCGAGTTCAATTTTTTCAAGTAAGGCTTGTAGAAAATCTTTTGCACATAACTATGATGACAGCCCATGTTTTGGCAAATCCTCAACTACAAAGCTCACAGAATGCACTCCTTAGCTCCAGCAAAGAATATATATAATTACGATCGAGCTTGAGACAGAAATGTTAGCAGCATACCTGCCGGTTCACAGTGGGAAAACAAAACGAAAGAAAAAAAAATTTTAATTTTTACTGTCAATTTACAAGATATTACAAACTGACTACCATTAGTTTATACAGTTGTAAGCTAATGAAGGTCAGTTTGTAATATCTTGCAAATTGACAGTAAAAATGTTCATATTTTCTTTTTGTCTTTCTTTTAGGATTTTCAGCCAATTATGATTACTTCAAGTAATTGCTTTTATAACCAAAGTTCCAAAGCCTTTCGTCAGATTAGGTTGCTCTAACAACCAATCATACTTGAGAGAGCTCACTTTGTTTAAAAACCATGTTTAGAAGGAGATCTTTGAAAAAGAAGAAATTTCTAACTTTACCTCTGAAGCATGCCCTCACGACACAGCATACTTAAATTAAATCTTTTTTTTCTTTTCTCAGAGATGTTATTTGTAAAAAAAGGCATTTACTGGGAAAGCCATATAACTCTTTTAGGCGAATTGATTTTGATTTCTTTTATATCTAAAATTGTTTAAAGCTTTGAACACCATGATTCATGATATCTCAAGACCATAAACATATTGCATGAGGATCAAAACTGAAGCCAGGTCAAGCTAATCATAATTTAAATATTGCTCTATTTGAAGGGTTACTAATTTGAGGAAAATGCTGTGCCGAATCTTCGAGCAACAATTCATTTTCACTGAGCTCAAAGCAAAGACCAAGAAGCTAGTTTATTTTGTCGATATATAATTTTCCAAAAAAATGTCCAGTGTCTCGTTGGCACATCTAAGGATTTCATAAAGTTATCAAGAGTGATTATTTACATAATGATTATTTACAAAACACAGCCATATTTGCTTACAACAGCAACATCATTATGTATCTCTCTCTCCTCTCTCTCTCTCTCTCTCTATATATATATATATATATATATATATATATATATCTAAATCATATAAGCCTTGAGACCAATCTTTATGAGCCGAGTGTTACAAATCAGTTTTGAGAAACCCAAATGCAAGTTCCTTTGTCTTCACTTTTTTCTGAGGGTTTGAAAAATTCAAGTTTTAGAATGATTGAATTTCTACTAGCTTGAGGCAAAGTCATATGATGTTCCTCTCAGTTTTCACAATCACTAAGTTTATAACAAGGGGGAAAAAAGAAGCCATCTCTTCAAAGATGTAATTTTCAATGCATGTCAATTTCACTGGTTTCAAGACACATACATACATACATACATTAGTTGATGAAAGACAAGTTTCATATATTTCTAAATGCTGGCCATAACAAGACAAAACAAATCAACATAATCAATAACATTTTGTCTACATTCCACGACCATCAAGAATTCTCATCATCTGTAGCCTGCGCCTCACTTCTCACATCATCATCTGTAGCCTGCGCCTCACTTCTCACATCATCATCTGTAGCCCGCGCCTCACTTCTCACATCATCATTTGTCAAAGTCCTGAAGTGAGAGTCATCGTCAAAGCTACCATCTGGCTTATTGCTACACAAATCATTGTCATGGCTACTAGTTGAGACTTCTTCACCTTTCTTGTTATGTAATGAGTATTCATCCTCAGAGTCGTCTTCATCATCCCCCACGACGATGACCCTGTCCGTCGGCCGAAACCTTCCCTTCTGTAACATTGCAGTGTGAATGATGTTGCCAGGGTCGTCCATTGTCACAGACAGGTATTCATCGAGAGTCCTCTCCGCACAGCGGGCGATGAACCTGATGAAAGGCCGAATGTCCCCATCGTTGCCTTGCTGAAGTGTCTCGTAATACGCTAGGCGGTCGCTGACCTCAATGGAGACAGGAGGGAACCCCGCCTGCATGAGGATGAGATTCATGAGCAGACGTGAAGTGCGACCATTCCCATCATAAAACGGATGGATGGTGACAAGCCTGTAGTGGGCAAGGGCGGCAAACTCCACGGGGTGGAGGGCTAGAGAAGATGGCGAGTTGAGCCACTCCACCAAGCCATCCATCTGTTCTGGCAGTTCATTGGCAGGTGGAGGCGTGAACTCTCCTACATACACCTGCAGGATCAAAAAGTTATATGCCATGAAAAAAGGAATAAAATGAACTACAAGCAAAAGATAAAAAGTTGGACTAAATTGTATGAGATAAAAAAAAACAAAATAAAAAACAGACAAAGCTGGTCCTGGTAGATATGTTTCATTATTTAATTAACTTTAAATAATTTTATCTTTTTTTTCTGTTTGCTATTAATGTCAGGGTGTTGAACTTTTCTTGGGAGGACAAACTGTGCAAATTTCAGGGCACATCTGCTGATTCCAACACTCATGCTGTAGACAAACCAAATGAAGAAGAGGAGGATGTAAAGTGAACAAAAGTTTTAAGAAACATTCGAGTCTTATTCCACTATTTGCAAGAGAATATTTCAGCAAATAATTTCCAGGGATCAACGCTACTTCCTTATACAATCACTAAATAATAATATCTTTGAACTAACGAGACTTAATTGGCAAAATCACTTATTTTTCCTGAGAAACACCAACACAAACCTGGTTGTTACGGAAACGCCCAGCTTCTGTAGGATCCACATAGCCCAACACACGGGTGTGGATGTCTAAGATGTCCTGCAGAGTGAGGCGGCCCACACGCCCAACAAGTGTGCTGAAACACCGAGGTGAGGAAGAAAAGACAGTAATTTATCATTCATATACACTTATTCTTATAACATGGGTTGTTTAAAAAAAGTAAAGTGGGTTCCATGCTTGGTCCAAGCAGCAGGGAACCAGGAGTAGGTTCCTGATTGTTCTTGCATACGGCATTTTGAGATAGTTTGCCATTGCTTTCCTCGCTGCTGCCTTTACTTTTGCTGAGTCTTTAAGAGACCCAGCTACCCATTTAGTGCTAGGCGGGCACAGGGAGCAATGAAAAATTGACTTGGCCCGGACTGGGATTCAAACCTCAGACCTCTGACTTGGTAGCCAACTGCCCTTCCAGATGAGCCACCGCTCCTACCCTCACTGATTGCTTCCGAGGGCTAAAGTAATTCTCAGATCCAAAAACTTGATGAATGAAGCTGTCAGACTTTGAATCATCAGCACATATCACTGCTTTGTTAAACAAGGCAGATTCTAGAACACTGTGATTATCATCTAAACAGACAATCAGGAACCAACGGTAGTCCAATAATATTTATTAGATGGAATTGGAATCTGTACATAAATTTTTTTCCAGAGGATTGCAGCAGAGGAAAGAGAAATGAAACAGCCAATATTATTTTTAGATCCTGAACTGCACAGAGGAAAAAAAAAGGAGGAATATTTTTTTTTAAACGTCACCTGTTGATAAAGCTGAGGGCCGAGTCTAGTCCTAGCACTTCATTCTGCTCTCTCAAGCTCTTGCCTCCCACAGCAAGCCGTGTTTCCACGATGGAGCGAGTCTGGGCCAGGGAGAGCGTGTTACCCTCGATAGCATTGGTGTGGTAGATGTGGGCAAAGTACGCCTCCTTCTTGGCCCGCCTCAAGCCTGGGTGGTTATTTGGGATCTTGTACAGTAGCGAGCGCTTCTGGTCAACACGGTTGAAGGTTTCCTGGTCAATCTCCTCAACAATAGGGGCTGGAGGATGAGAAAAGGTACAATAACTTAAAAATTCAGACAAACTTTGGGCAATTATCTTGTGCTGTGATAACAAAATCCCAAAAACTATGTGATGAGCATTTTTAAAATTATTTTTAATGTTTTACTTTTACTGTGCACGAACACATTTATTTTTTATTAATTGTGCAACTCCAAAAGTTGGAGGAAAGTAAAAAAAAAATAATTAAAAATGGTTGTGAAAATGACAGCATGATATGAAATGTCCAGAGGTCAGTCAAAATTTAACAAAAATGGAAGTATGTATTTTCGATCCACGGTGAGACGTATTTAGAATCAACATTGTTTGAAACTACCTTTTAAAATGATTGACCATGTTACAAACCAATTATTTTTCCTTAAAAATACAGGAATGTAAAAAGAGAAATAAAGCCCAATCTAAAGCCAACATTGTGGTTTTCGGTCATGATAATGTAAAAATTCCATACCATTTGAAGCTGTTGAAAATGTCATGTAAATACATCAGAATCCAAAAATGAAAAAACAAACAACCAAAAATCAAGAATGAATCATTCTTTCTGAGATAGCAAGCCGCTTTATTTCTCTACTTCCTACAATGTATTTTATTATTTCTTTTATTTTTAATAGGCTTGCAGCTGTGTTTATTCAGAGCATCAAAAAAAAATTCAACACCGTGAAAATCACAGAGAAGTTGCATGGTTTTTCAATACAGTTATGATTTTAATTTTAAGCAAACTATTTGAATTTCACTTAGTTTCCCCACATAAAACCAACTAGTGGATATTAATATTCTGAAAGATGATATTATACTTTATAATACACAAATAATGACTATTATGTCAATTCTAAGAAATAAGAGAAATCCATTATTGACGAAATATAATCACAAAAAAATTTGATAAATGAGGTATTTTTAAAATTTGAATCTCGATTTATCATTGATATAATATCAAATTTTTGGCGAGCTCATAACTGAAATAAAAAAGAAATTTTTTCTTTACATTTAATTGAACGCATTAAATTTAGTGATGTTTGGAATATATTTATAATTTATGTCCCTGAACAAAACTTTGAAATTTCAAGAGAACTCCAATGCTTTTTAATAAATAAAATGCAAAGATAAACTTGACATTGAATGATGTAAATTGTTTTCTGTTCACTAAAGTATCAAACCACAGGCTTTCACTTCAAATGAAGTTGTTATACATTTCCTCACCAGTCCTGTTTCTGTTAAGCATTGCTCTTCCATGCTGCGGACTGTTCTCAAGGGCAACTTGATACATATGGTCAGCCTTCACTACATCCTTTACATGCCACTCTAAGAATTCACCGAAGGCTGTCAAAATGTCAGCATGGGAGGGGTCCAAAGCCAGTGCGTGCTGGAACACTTTCATGGCTTTCTCTGTGCGACCTCTGTTTTGCAAGTCTAAGGCTATATTCATGGCTGCCACAGCCTCCCTCTTCACATCTGCGGAATGCGCCAAAAAAAAAAAAAATACAAAAAGCCTTTAAATTAGTTATACATTATGCAATGTAATCAATAAATACTGATATAATGGCAGGAAAAGGTTACAGAGATTAGATACTCAATTTAGGAACATACAATGCTCAAAACATTTGTAAGCTCTGTGTTAATTATTACATTGCAAAAAATTTTTCCAATTTAATTTTCGTAGCATGGTTTAAAAATTTAGTTAGTTGCTTAGTATCTAATCAATCTTAAGCATATTACCAACCTGAACTTGGTTGGAAGCGCTGCTTGTGCCTTATACTGATGGAAGTATCAAAAAATGTATCAGGCTTTGCTTTTGAATCAGACGATACACCACAGTTGACAGGGCCATCATCTTGCAGGCAGCCAATCTTTAAACTCAGATAATTATGTTGATGCACCCTTGTTTTATAAGCAAACTTATCTGCCGCTGATGAAAATAAGCTTTCAGTTTTATATCCAATGCTGGTCCAAAAAAATGCCAGAATGGCCCTAGGAAAGTCCATCAGTATTCCATATGATAGCCCTGATAGGACCAGGGCAATTAGAATAAGAGCTAGAATTATTTTAATCTGCATTTTTATTGCTACTGACTTCGTTGTGAACAGTCCTATTGCAATGTCAATAACACGTGTTAAAATGAAGAGCATATTGACTGTTGCATGTAAGCAAGAAAAATTAAAACATAATCACAGTTGACTCTAGCTCCTCTGATTCCACTTCCAGTTCTATATCTAGAATCTAGACGCAGAAGTTATTCTTGGCTCCTGTCTCTCGGCTTGGCATCAGTTGCATCCTGGCTCAGCCAGAGTGCTAGGTCCACCTTTTGATGATGGGCTATTGTCTGGCTGTAAGAACAAATATTGGTCTGTCACTAGCTAAAGCCTTAATTATGGACAATGCTATTCAATGTTTTAAAAATTAAAGGCTTATTAACCTAAGAGCTTTTAATAATAAACAATAGTTTCAAGATGTGTGGATGATATATATGGAAATTATAATCCTTTTGATTTAGGTTTCTAGATCCAGAACTTGGTGTTCGTAAACTTTTATATTCTTAGCAGGCAACTTCTTTCAACATTCCGCTTCCAATGGGCTCAACTAGTTTTCTGCGGTAGCTTATAGATCGGGTCTAGTCTAGATCTATATGTAGATTAGTTTCTTTTTATTAAATCTTTCTTTATTATTATGAACTGTTCCCTTTGAATTTGTCCGAAAGCTGATCTTTAACTGCTGGATAAAAAAAGGTGTTAATTCAATTGTAACAATATCTAAAAGTTTGTCTGCTGATAACTTGTGTTCGTAAATAGTCCTCAGGCTCTTTCACTATCATCTTTGTGTTTACGTAGGCTACATGGGCTGAACAGACCAGTCAGTCAAGCCCACTCATCACTTAGAAAAATTATGCCAGAGCTAGAGCACCTTTGAGGTCAAAATTATTTTCCTAAACTCAGTCGGATATTCTTTTAAGAATATACAGGACCCATTTAGAACTATAGCTTATTTTTGGCAAAAAATTTTGTTTAAATATAATTTTTTTTTCACTTGCTCAATAATTTAAATTTTTTCTCGGAAGCTTTCTTTTTTTTTTACGAATTAATTGTTATGGCTTTTTAATTTTCTGTATTGGCAGTTATGGCTTGAATGATAAATTCAATTAGACTAACACATGTTATCACCTTAATAAGTCTAACCTACATGTTTTGTTTCATTACTGTGAAGTAACTCTAAAAATCTACGGACTTTCACTTCACAGAACCGAACGACTGACTTTCGTTTTAACTTGTATTACAGTCAATGCAGTCATTCCTGCCAGTGCTATAATAAGGTCTTGTGCCAACTGCCAAGGGTTTGAAATTTTGAACGTGGGATCATAGGCATAGAATAATTATGAGAATAGAATCTCTAAAATTTTGATTATAGAAATCTAGATTAGACCTAAAATCTAGATCTATACAAAAGAATTAGGTTTAAGAACTTACAATAACTAGATCTAAGGTGTCGATTTTTATGTATAGATTCTAGATCTAGATCTAGATTTTTCTAGATTCTAGTTCCTAGTTTAAAAGTTTAGTTTTGCAGGGTTGAGACTGAGAGTCAGAAGAGTTTGGACCATTTTTCTAGCCCAATTTCATCGCTCAGCTACCAAGATTTAGAATATTTAGATGTAAATTATCGGTAGTAGATCTAGCCAGATCAAGAACAACAATCTGAAGTATATTTAATTTTGATCAATTTTTACTCTCAAACCCAATCAAAACTAGATCTAGTCTCAATTCTAGAGATTGTCATCATGTATTCACCTGGAGCACACTCTGAAAGTTTTCATCTTCAAGGACATGGTAAGTACTATAAGGCATATTAAGGCCTGTAGAACTGCACATCTTGTAAAGATTTCCAATATGCACACATAGCAAAAAGACCAACCTTAATTTCCTGAACCCTCTATTCTATAAAGAAAGAGAGAGTGAGAGAAAGTTAATTTTGCACCATTTCATGTTGCCATACTTGGTTTGAACCAAGCCCAAAGTGTCCCATTTTCATGGCCGATAATATGGGTCTGTCAAGCAACATTTTTTTTTTTTCTAACTGCACAAACAAGACAAATATTTGGTTTTATTATATATGTATATAAATATATTTTAAGACACACAATTTAATACCAAGCACATTTTATTTTTATTCACTTTATCAATATTTGCTCCCTTTTTTAACGTATTCAGCACCATCCACCTTTTGGCAATAGCTCATATTTTAGGCCTACAGAGAACTCAATCAGAATAAGTGCATGAGAAGTGTAAAAAAAAAAAATTGAAGAAATTTGAGAGAGATAAAAACACACAAACTTATGAAATATTATTTATAAAAAAAAATGGGATGGATTGATCATGGAGTATAAATTATAGAGGGAACATCTGCAGGCCTAAATCTATTTCAGTGTCAATTCCTCAAACACTCATAACTGTATTTTAGTTAATGTTATCATAATTCAGTATCTGTAACTATTCAAGACAACATTTCATTAGACACTTGTGGCAGCTCTCAAGTTTTCTGTACCTGTAAGTTTTCATTGAATGATGTTTTCTTTTGCCCTACAGATTCTCACATGTCCATGTCTCCTGGCAGTCCAGTCCATCACCACCAGCTTCAGCCTGCGGTCCCACACGGTCATTCCTCCCCCTTCCTGCCTGGCTATCTGCTCGGAGATCATCCCTCGCATCATGTTGTTGTAAGTCATTCTCAGTTGGAAGACACACTATTACAATCTTAAATTATCTTTTATCATTATCTTACATGTATTGTCAGGAGTAGAGATTTTGAACATTCTTTTTTTATCTGGCAACTTTTGAAGGTATATATTTATAAATATAAAAACCCCAGTGAGTGTATGTGTGACTAAATAGTACATGCGGTTGAAGTTGATTGCCTTAGACGATGATAAACTTGAATAAAACAAATTTTAATTTAAAACAATTGAATTAGTGAAAGAAAAGCAAATGTATTAATTGCTTTTCTTAAATTAATTGTTTTAAATTAAAATTTGTTTTATTACTATTTTTTTTTTGCACATAATAAGTCTCCTTCCCTGTAGCCATGATAATAAAGTACTGGCCCATTCCACGTCACGTAAATTACACTTCAGAGACATTTTTTTACCTTTGCTCCCTGATTGTGGATTGACTTTTTCTGATTTCTAAACTTTTATCAGTCCAGCATATAGAACAACCATTTGTTTTCTACAAAAAATATAGTTTTGCTAATTGTCGTGCCATATAAAGTCATGGTAAGCTCTATTTAAAGTGTTACGTAAATTACGCAGAGAATTCACCACAAAAAAAAATTGTTCAGAGATGGTTAATCTCTGTGATTTGGCAATAATTATGACATTACAAATAGTTAAATTTGATAGTATATCCATTTTGCTTGTTATAAAATGCTTTTCTATTATTATCAATCTACATTACTTTTAGCTATAGCTTGATATAACGCGTCACGTAAATTACTTAAAAACTGTCACGTAAATTACCTCTGTGGGCACTACAGAAAACCTTTATAGAATTGCTTCTTTATTGTTATTATCGTCACTCTGAGCAACATAAGTTCCATAGTGACCCCCCCCCCCCCCCCCC
>BLXT01008616.1:18754-29320 GCA_019648995.1 Plakobranchus ocellatus | reverse complement strand
GATCAAAGCAATGCATGAAGTAGCCCTTGTACCAAATATGCACATGTAACAAACAACAGCCAGGTCATCATCACCCATGGCTGACGTATCTTTATGTGTCTTGCCTGTTTGACTGGACAACAGGAGAGTCAATCTTTTGCTACATGTGTCACATCTGTGTGCAGTTGCTGGTCTCTCAGTTTTGTGCCATTCTTTTGCGCAAATCTGCCTGTCTTCTGTTGTACAAATCAACTTCCTTTACGCTGAATTGAGCTGACCAGTCAATTTGCACTTTAATCTTGATCTGTCTGCTGCAAGGTCTTCTTAAGAATATGTATCCAGGTTATTTTCTCTCATGTCTCCTTTCATCAAGTTTTTATATCACAGCTTTCAGTGCTTGGCCTCCTAGATGACAGCTCTCCATACAAGATATCCTTTGAGATTCTCCTTTCCTCCAGATGACGCATGGCCAAGCCAGTGCAGAATGCGTTTTTTCATACTGGTTGTCATGCTGGGAAGGTCAACCCAAAATCCCTGTAGGCCTTGCAAAAACAGTTCATCAGCAAACTTTGTCCTTCCTGGGTTTGTGTGGCAACTTCTGTATCTTCCACAAATAGCATATCCCTGATGAGAGCTTCTTGTAGTCTTGGTTCGGTGGCAAAATTGAACAGCTTGCCATCCAGTCTGGTGTAGGGAAGACATGCTTAACAAGTAGGGCAAAGAAGATCTCAAACAAGAACACATCTTATACTGAGTGGTTTGGGGAAAATACTTTTGCTCTATCTTGTTTGTATGGATTTATTTGATGCATCTCAGCAGACAATCTTTGGAAAAGTCTTAGAGAGTCCCAGCCTACTGACAAGCAACATAAATAAAAAACCACTTAGCTACAGTGAGCCACAACTAACAAACAAATTGTGCTCTCAATTCAGCACAGACCCTCTGTTGCTGATATAGCCCAGTACCAGTTCTCAACCCAGAAAGGTTTAAAAAGTCTGAGATCATAAAATAGTTGGCACTCTATGATACTGACACACTCGATTTTACACAAATGTAGTTTCTCCTTTCCACCCTGTCACGTGCCAACCATTTAAGTTCATTCCATTTTTTTCAAGCCTTCATCTGTTCATCTAATTTACCGTCCTCCCCCAAGCACCTCATGGTCTGCCTCTCTACCTCTTGCCTTCTGGATTCCAATGATGGATGGAGAACACACAATATTAGCAGCAACAAGTTATCAAGAACTATTTAGAATGTAAAACAAGCACCTCTCAACCTTCAGCTGATTATCATCTCAAAAACATCAATAAAAAATCTACCATTCAAATATGAAATTCAGCAACATTGCAAAATTTCTTGAGAAACTTTGGAGACCGAAACAATAAAAGAAAGAAACAATTTAAACAGTCAACTGCCAGGGACTTTTTTGAATGGTGAAAAAAACGTTTTATCATTTTCTGATAGAGATCTGACTAAAGGTATTTGTCTTCTTGTGTCTCTTGTGTCATCTTTCAATTTGCTCTTTCTCTTATATTTTTTGTTGTTGTGCTGAATCTGTGTTTTTGACTTTGATATCCAGGTTTGTTCTTGTCTCCAATATGAATTGTTCTTTATCTTTGACTCCATCCTGTACTGCTAAACATTCTATCTACCATAGATAATGTAGACATAATGTTCTAATCTGTATTGCTTAAAGTTCTGTCTACCATTGTTACTAGGAGCATAAAGTTCAAATCTATATTGCTTGGCTTTCCACAGTTGCAGTAGAATGGACATAATGTTCAAAGCTATATTCCTTGATATTGTTTCTACCATTGCTGCTATGGCCATGGTTATATTCATATTTCATTTTGGCTGTTGAGATTGTTGGTGGTGCTTGGTCTAACAAAATTGCCCAGGAATCTGTCTGGACTTTTAAGTCCATCTAAAGGCTCCAATTTCAATGGGGATCATAAACCTGACATCACCAAAATAGTGAATTTGGTAAAGGGCTCAAACATATGCTGAGTCCTTTGTGCTCAAGAAATTCATTGTCCATTGTCAGTTTTCATCTGTAAACAAAAAAATTGGCAATGTTCGACTCTTAACTGTCTCAGTTGATTTTTATCTGTCACGGCTGAAAACTTTTTCCTTTTTTAATATTTGAAGGAGCACAAGTAAAACTTTTGATGTCACCATCAGCAGCAATAGATACTACTACAACTACAGCAGCAACTTCATCCTTACCACTAATAGATACTGCGAAAACAAAGAACGACAACAGCAGCATTGCCATCATCATCAACAGATGCTACCACAAAATGCTAGAATGACAACAGCAACTACATCATCAGCACCAAAATTTTGCAAAACAAACAAGAATGACAACAACAGCCTTACCATCAACATTAACACTCAATAGTACTAAGACAAAGAAGAGAACAATAGTGAGAGGGAAATATGTCTATCCTACACAAGATCTCAGTCAAAGTGGAACTATGAATAAGAATAAGATGACTTTTTTGAAGCATGGCATTTCAATCTTATTATATGGATTGAAAAAAAAAAGACCCACACATTTGCATGATGAAAGTTGACACTAAATTTTAAAATGTTTCCCCAAACTCTTCTTTTGTTCATTTTTTTTTTACCCATTTGGCACCTGACGGTATATAGATCACCTGCCTTGTTAGCCTTTTAGGCCTTCAGGGTGTGAGGGAAGCCGTGAGGACTCTACTTATTACAACAATCCTAGTATGAATTACAACTACACTGTATTAACTTGTTACATGCTTTTCTCTCACAAATATAAAGAATTATTTAGTTTGTTAAAGCCGCAACATTAAAAACAACAAAAATCATAACAAGAATGAATGCACCCATCAGCACCTCAGACTGTATTGTACATCACAAGCATTATGACTAAGGTCTTGTTATGTAAGGAGTGCAACACGGCTTTGCTGGCTAACTCAACTGTATCCTTACTTTTACATAGCAGAAGTTCATTATTGGCGACTTTCTTCACACAAACTTGGGGGCTTTTTTCTCTGTTCAGCTTTGGAAGTTTCTTGTTTTTTTTTTTTACCCCATATGCAGTTTAATTCTTCATCCTCATACATTGAATTGACATTGTAGGGAAATTCACAGTTAACCTTTCAACATTTTATTATCTCTCTATCTCTCTTCCCAAAGGCATTGGTTGCATTATGGCTAGCAAACCCACCCTGAAATATATAAGATTGCTACCAATGCTTCATCCTGACGGGGCCTAAAGCCTGAGATCATCACATAGTAGTGGACGGACTATATGCATAAAGCCCATTTCTCCTTTCTTCACTTGTCAATCTTCTATGGGGCTTTTTAAAATCTCTCATAACATTTTGCAACTATTTCCACACCTTTCATTTCCAAATAAACAAACCCAACTTCTGATCTGTACTATGATTTTCAGTTTAACAGTTTGTATCTTCTTCATGGCGAGATAGCATGAAACATCGCACACAATATTTTTGGGTCAAAGATAAAGTCTAGTTTATTTGTTGCACCGCTCACCACAGAATGCTTTAAGTATATAACACAGCATTAAAAATTAAGACATAGGATGCATATTCCTTCTACACTTTACTGACCTTTAAAAATAAAAGTGCCTTTGGCACAGTAAGTTGAAGGTGCTCATGCAAAATCATCAGTTTTGGCTGTAATTGTATTTTATCCTGGCAGCTGATTTGAAAGCCATATTACACCAGTGTATGTTTGTGGCAGAGTTTTTTAAGTTTGAAATTTCTAGTATATGCTTTTTACCTCTAACAGGGAAAGTGCGCTGAGCAAGAATGTTCATGCTCTGTCAGGGGCACAGGTTGTTTTTCTTAGCAGAAACATTCATTTGCTCAAAGTCTGATTCATTGAAGTTGCTGTCCTACTTGGGTTCTGTTACGAATGTTTCCTCCAAACCTGAGGATTTTGTCCAGTTTTGTTTTTTGTCAGTGAGACAAAATAATGTTTTCAGTCTTCATGTTTCTTGAGGAATTTGTATAAACATGTAGGTCTGCATTTCGAAAACAAAAGCAGAGAAAAATATTGAAGAAGTATAAGTGTATTTCTCGAGTTTTTAATTTCTTTTCTCAATTAATTTCAGCCAATAAGAAAATAAAAATACACGTTGTGTGCGAGCATGTGGGCCTGTCATTGGAAAAATTGAGTCACATGTATTTTGAAAAATGAAGAGAAAAAATTCAATACTTATAATAACCACTTTACAATCCAGATAATATGCATACTAACATAGGTGCAAAAAAAATTATAATAATTACAAATAATAGTTTCAATAGTGATGGGTATAACATCATTCTAAGGTAAGAGTGGGTGAGTGAGTGAGAGAGAGAGAGAGAGAGAGAGAGAGAGAGAGAGAGAGAGAGAGAGAGAGAAAAGGAGAACAAGGAGATTGAAATAGCAGAGAGGAAGCAAAGTGTTGGATGCGAGGGGTTTTGTGGGTAAAAAGGGTTACGATGTAATAATACTTTCGGCCTTGGGGCCGCTTGTCTCGTTGCCTAAACCTTTCATTAACTGTGTTTGATCCTCTGTGTATTATTTTGACGCCCTCAGCTTTCTGAAATTTCTTATGGCTCGCTCAGAAAGAGAGAAAGGGAAAAAAGGTGTTTAGTGCAAGTGTGTGAAAAAGGTTAAGATGTAATAATTCTTTCAGCCTTGGGTGACCTGTCTGTTTGCCTGAATCGTTCATTGACAGTGTTTAATCCTCTCTTGATTATGTTGAGCACCCTCAACTTTTGTAAATTTTTCCTAGCCCTTTGAAAAAAGATAAGATTAGTTAGCAATAAACTATGCTAATGATAGCAGTAATAACAGCAGCAGTAGAATTAGGTGAAGAGAGTGAGAAATAAATTTATAAATGAAATTTGTTACATTTTTCAAATATTATCAGTAAGCCAATGTAAGACCACCAATCAATGAGGGATAATGACATGAGAAAATTACAAATGTTTCTGTCCTCTGCTGATTGCAAGGCTTTTTAAAACTTCAGTGAGTTTGTTTTAAGTGACATTTATTCATGTGATCCTTTTTACAGGTATTTACTCTACCTCCAGGTCCCAGATGTAGGAATATGTGATGAATGAGCATGTTCATACTGAATTCTGCAGTGGAAATTTTCCAGGTCTCTTAGAAAACCCATCTTTACCTTCCTGCCATTGCATGTGAATGCAAAGAGTAGTGAGAATTTTGTATTTCTTTATTTTCATCTATCACATAAATTACTTCAATGCGGCTCTTCTTGTACAATTTTTTTTTCCTAACTCGTTTACCTCATACAGAATTAAAAGTGTGTGTTTTTCCCTTGCAATGATCCATCTCCAACTATTGATGAGGATGATGGATGGTCATTGGCTCTGCTGATCATTACTGTTCATCGCTGTAATGTGACAGAAGGAGGAACTGATCATGAACCGAGGTGGAGCAGTCAAAGAAGCCGGCTGTGATGGCATTGAACTAGGTTGTCAAGATTAATTTGACTTTCCCATAAGAGCACTGAGCAATTATTGTTGGAACAAACAATAGCAGTGATTTGATGGCCAAAAGCCTGAAATCACACATCTAGCTTTTAATGGAAAAGAAATAATGTTTTTCAAGCATGTTATTGAGGAATGGCCTCAGTGGCACAGTGGATAGTGAATCTGCCCTGGCATCTCCTTGGACTTCCTTTTTTCAAGGCTTTGAGAACTATCATCAGGATCCTACCTGATGCGGCTACATACAAATTATATTGAGCCTTTAAACCAAATGGGTATGACACCAAAATGTAATTCTAATGTATCAGATGTGGCACTGTGAACAGTTTAAACCATTCACACAGCCTGAAATGTCTTTCTGTGTGTTTTGTTTTGTTGGTTTGGAAGAAGCATTGAATTCTTTCAAACAGGGTTTTGAGAAGGAAATAACAATTTTAAGTGGTAATTCTTTTTCCTCCAACCCTTCAGGACTGGTCTAAAGATAGGCAGCTGCTGTCCAGCTTTCTATTTGGTCAAGCAGAAAATTAAAATGTGAGAGTATTTGGGATCTTGTCTATATTTTAGGGCTCGCCTTGGTAGAGTGCTCAGTACTGAGATTGGGGTCTCATCAACTTAGCCTGAAGTTTTTGATGTTTACGGGGAAAAAAACTGATTGGTACCACAGAACCATGTATATTGAACAAATTCTGCACAGAAGCCCAAAAAATAATAACAGCAGCATATTTTTGAGGCCAAAGCAATGAACAGAGTGTTTATTGATAAACTTAAAATTGAGCTAAACAATCTAACTATTTTTTTTGTGCTGTCAACAGACAAGTAATATAGCATTCATCTGTCTTGTGTCTCTCAGACATAATAGTCGACTTTAAAACCCCTGTTGCCATATAAGGCAGATGAAAACATTGGTCTTAATTAGGTCAATCACGAAGGTCTCCTATTAATATCAAGTATAAAATATTTTTGACTGTTGATGAAGGTTGGTAAACAATATAGCTCTTACTTTCAACTTATACAGCCTTCTACTGTCTTCATGGCCCTGTTTTATAAAGCCATTCTAGTCTTTGTTAGATTATTGGCTAGTCAAATTACCACAGAGCTAGTTTGCATGTTGTAAATCTCTCCCTCTTTCCAAAGCTTATGGATTTATTCTATCTAACTGGATGTGATAGCGAGCATTGCTTTCCATTTGTTATCAAGTTAGGTTGTGCTAAATAATATTTGTGTAAAAAATATTTGACTTTTTAATATAAGAGAATTAATAGAATTCTCAAACATGCAATAAAACCTACATTTACACCCTCTAAGTTTAATCTTAACATGGATTTCGAAAAACCACACAGCCTAAACAATTGTTCAACATCTATACAAGAATTTAGACAATCCAATCAGTTTTCTCTGTTTTCTAGAATTCTTTTTTCTCCATTTGTTTCAGGTTTGACTTTGAATCAAGGATGGAATATCTAGAGACAGATGAGACAGATCACAGCTGGACGAATGTCTATTTCTCACAAGTAATATGTATGTACGAGGACATCTTTTACTCCTCACACTTCTGAGCCATACCATGAGTTTGAACAGAGAGGATCCAGTTGAAGCATTGGGGATATTACAATGGGTATAAAGAGCAGCATCTAAGTATCTGTCCCAATGGTTTGGTTTGTAAGATTAATTTTCTCTAGTATTGATTTGATACTAGAATTCATTCTTCCAACTTCACCATTGCTTTGAACATGGTATGGACTGCTACTTAGTCTCCCAACATTTTGTCTTTAAAAACAAATTGTTCACTGTTATCTGATAATACAACCTTTGGGACACATAGTCTGGTTAAAAATAGAAAATAACTCGTTAGCAACACTGCCGGTTGTAATATTCTGCAAAGGAATTGCTTCTGGCCAATGAGTACTCAGATCATTTAATGTCCAGGGCAAATCTGTTTCTAGGAGAAGTTATTGAAGTTGATCTATCAAACCTACTGCAACTTTGTGAATTAGTTTTTCTATGAGTTCCATCAGTTGTATCAGTACTCAAGTGAATGAAGTACATGACGTGACACATGTTGCAAGATGCAACAAAATGGTAATGGCAGGTTCACTTCATACCTTTCTGGGTAAATAATCTTTTAATATTGTCTCTCTCCAAGCGTAAATTTAACAATTGATATGATCATAATAATCCGTGGAGGATTTTCACACAAGATTTAAATTTCTTGGCAATGATCTTGACATATCCACTGTAAATGTAGATCTACATCAAGGTCTGGTATAGCACAGATTTCTAGATTCTTTTACTCGGTTGCACTAGTGTGGTTTAATTGCGGTTTAGGCTAAACCTTGGCTCAGTCAAATTTTAAAATTCACTTACTTTTGCACCAGCGTGACTTAAAATAAATTAGATATAAATCCGGCTGAAATCGACTTGATATTTAAACCAGGCAGGAGGGTAGGTTTAACATCGGATTATCTTTCACACAGGCTCCTGTTTTCTCGTGGTTATGTTGTACAGTTTGGAAAATGGATGCTTATTTGAACTATTACGAAGAAGCTGAAGAACAAATGATGCAAAAAATGGCGCGAATGCATATACCAATTCACTTTCTATAGCTGCAAACTGATTTGGTATTTAGTCGATGATCCTTTCCGACATTTTGTTTATCATTTCTGCTGGTCCATCACCACCAATTTTTTGCTTGTTTTTCTTGTCTCTTGCATTGTCATTTTTGGCTTTAATTGTTAAATTCTTCCAAATACTCTTCAAATTTGCCTTCTCCCGCATACAGTTAAAACTGCAGACCTCGATTCAACCTGGGTTTGGCTAAACTTCACTTGGTGCAACAGAGATTTAAGTTAAACCTCGAGCATGATTTAGTTGAGTCTGGCTTAGAGTTAAGTATGACTTATGTTAAACCACGTTGGTGCAACTCAATGTTGGTGTAATTTAAATGACGATACTGATGTGCCTTGCTATATTCTTTGCTGAAAAGAATGTGCATGTTTCCAAATTATTTTGCTGCCCTTATTTTCCAGGCTTCTAATTTTTAACAACATACAATGAAAGAATAAAGAAATTCGAGATATAATAGAAGAAATTCTATGATATAATATAAATACAATATGCGAAATTCAGTAAGCAGCGTATGATCTTTATTTTTCTTTCTTTGTCAAATTTCTAAAAAATTTCTTTGATGTTACCTACTTATTATTATGGGAAAGGCATATTTTTCTTTTCGTGGCAGTTATGCATGGATGAAGTTTATTTAATTGAAACCTTCCAGCTCCACCCAATATAATGCTTACCATCCCATTGTCTCTGAATTGAATATTTTTTTTTTTTTTTTTTTTTTTGCATCTTACACAATTTACGGTCAATGGAAGGTAACAGTGTTATATGTGTAGGGGATTAAGATTGCAGCAGTATTTCCCCTTTGTATTTTCTGCACTGATAACTGTACAGTCTATTACATTATTATTACTAATATAAGGTCACGTATCATGTTCATTTTATTTTCGAGTGACCAATAAATTCCATCATTAAAATAAGTCTTTGCCCACAATCAATCACCGAAAAAGATTAAAAATAAAACAAGGAAAAGAGCTGGAGTTTATTTTTCTAATGGGTGGAAAAGATTACAGAAACGTCTCATTTTGGTTGGTAGCACCTATGTCATGTTTGTATGTGTAAATTCCAGATCCATATCTAGAACGTACTTGCCCATAATTTTGGTAATATTTATAATAAGAATGGACTTTTGAGCACAGACTCCATAGAAGTGTCTTCATCCAAAGCATCTGGCCATCTTTAGGCAAACAAACCCAGATCCAGATAATTCGATTTGGAGTAAAGAATTTTCTATTTTAAATTTAAATTCCCTTTGCACCACTTTTTGCATCTGAAACATTTTCTTTCCACCCAAAGACACCCTATTAGAAGATTTTTTTGACTGATTATTTAGATTTTAACTTTCAGCTGCGTTTATTTTTATTCAGCCGTGCAAGTATTCTATATCTAGAAGCTTCTGTAGTATTTGATCATTTGCAACATTCTTTTTGTTTCAATTCAAACGAAAATCCAATCTTCATCTAAAAGGAAATGCCATAAATTTTGTTTATTTCCCACTTGTAGTGAGTGCCCAAAATGGAAGCGCAGGTGGTACTTAGTGGTAGACTTTTTTTCCATAACTTGATACAAACTCATAGTCACTACCACTTATGATCATTAACTTAGGTAGCTGTACATGATCATGTTCTTTCTTAAATATCAAATATTGAGATTTTCTCACTCCCTAACCCTTTAATACAATGAAAACTCTCTTCGGCAGCCTCGCTGTGTTATATTTATCTTACAAAAACCACAACTATTTGGTTTTTTCATAGTCTTAAGACTAGTCTGTATAAGTCAGACTTCAGACAAGTAAGAATTGAATTTTTTTTCCCCTTTTTTTGACATGGTTTTTTCAACCAACAAAATACACCATACCTTGGTTCAGAATCAACATAACCCTTTCCAATTTTTACAGAAAGTTGTTTAAAATATTTAAAAGATGACCGCTGACTCATTTAGACTTGTCTTAAGTCATTTTTCACTATTTCTTTGTTTAGTTTTATGTAAGCCTGTGATACATATACACCGTTTAAGCACCAAAAAAAGTGTTGTAAGGGGCGTAACAAGTACTACCTTCAGACCGGTTTTTATTTATCATGGTTATTTCCCTTAGACCGTGAAGCTACTGCCCCAAAACGTTTTATACAAGGGAAGGTACTGCTATAGTCAGGAGATAAATTGTGGTCATTTCCCATTGAAAATCAACAAAGTTCAATACTGTAATTGAAAAGGAAGCGTCAATTCGCATCGTAAAAAACGATGTTCATTGGTTATTTTTTTTCAATCCGCATCGTAAATAACGATGTGCATTGCTTTTTTTTTTTCAATTCGCATCGTTAAAAATGATTAACTGTAATTTATTTTTCATTCGCACGGTAAAAACCGAGGTGCATTGCTTTAAACATTTTTTTTTATTTTAATTCGCATCCTAAAAGCACTGAACAAAGTTAACTTTGCCTTCAAAATGGAGACAGCAAAATCAGGG
>BLXT01008612.1:1436909-1456618 GCA_019648995.1 Plakobranchus ocellatus | reverse complement strand
ATTATTATTATTATTATTATTATTATTATTATTATTATTATTATTATTATTATTATTATTATTATCATTATCATTATCATTATTATTATTATTGTTGTTGTTATTATTATTTGACTATTTTTGTGTGTGTGTGGGTTTTTTTTTTATAGCTCTGTAATGTGACAAATTATTTTTTGTACATTATAATTGTTCTGAGATGCACACGTGCATGTCTTGTCCGTTGCAGCGTTCAGTGAGGCTGTGTCAGCAAAGAGAGAGAGAAAAACAAATTTAGAACCATAATGAGCGATGATGGGCCTTGTCTGATGAAGGCAGAAATACAAAGCTTCAGAAACTCGTATGTGTCCTGAAAACTTATTCACCAAAATTTAAAAAAAAAAAAAAAAAGTCTTATCCATCGATTCAGCTGCACCAAACTCAGTTTTTATTGTTCTTATGTAGAGTAAGTGAGGAGCTTAAGCACAACGTATTTGATCCCTAGGTGGGTATAACTTTTGATCTTTTGTCGAAACCTGTAGCCTTTGACCCTCTTTTTGAGGCCGCCAATGGAAGTATCAGCTTGACGTTAGTTAGGCACTTTGTTCCTTTAACTAGACACATAGGCAGTCACTCCTTGACTACACAATTTAATGTAGCTGTTACAATAATTGGATTTGATCGGTGATGCTTAGTAAATTTAAAGATTTAAAAGAAAAACGCGGTTTTTCAAACATTTAGAGATTGCTCTAATTTTAGGTCGTATATCAGTGGGTGGCAGTGAAGAATCTTGTATTTCCATTGTTGATATCGATATTAAAAGAACAAAACGTAACCATGCCCAATCCGTCTTCAATCACAATAGCTAGTGATAAATCTTTCGATTTTTTTTCGTATCCTTTATTTTTCACTGAAATACATTTTAAAATTTATCTCTGCACCTGGTATTATGGTATATGCTACAGGATATACAGTTTTACAGGTATCAAATCTAAAAACAAGTAAAAGTCATGTTTCCAACTGCTAAATAAAGAGCTGGAGGGCTTCTCGTACGGTAAAGCCTTTTTTCTTTCACCATTGCAGATGGAGGAAAGAGGAAAACACATTTTACGATCGTAGGAAAGCATTAATTATACTTTCAAAAAGCTTTAAGAGTGTGCTGCACTGTGCACTGTTTTGTAATTGTCTTTAACATGTATAATGATCCTTCCAAAAGGTTTAAAATTTCGCACCAAAGTGGCATCATCTTTAATTTCGTAGGAAAAAAAGAAACAAACTTTCGACACTATCAGTTGTAACTTTTACTGTTTTTATGCACTACAAAAGTGAATAGCAAACTATCCATATTTATTAAAGATTGTTTTTTTTTTTCAACCACGCAAGTTAAATGTATTTAAATGTCATTTTCTCTATAAAAGAAAATTAAAGATTTTGCAAACTTTCAAACGAGTTACTGCAATATGCAAGAGGTATGGACTAAGCTAACACAGCATGGAATGTAATTGTTATGTTACCAATGTTATTTTTTAAAATCTATTCTCTTTCAAAAAGAATTATTTTAACATATATTTCTTGAACCATACCATTAGAATAAACTTTTTGAACGAGAAAAATGCAATTTATATTTGGAAAATCGAAATAAGTAAGCTTTCACTATTTTCAGATTATGAAATGAACTAGGAAAAGATTGTTTTACTTAAAAAGAAAGGCAACCCCCACCCACACACACACAAAAAAAAAACCAAAAACAAAAAAAAAAACCCACAAAAAAAACAGAAAAAAACAAGGATTTTAAAGGTGGAAAAAAAATTGAAGCAACATCATTACTACTGATAGTTCTTTGTCCAGTGATACTCGTGAGAGACCTAGAGGATGTAACATGTTTTGGAACAATAGCACGCTAAATAGATACAGCAAATTTGAACGAAAATAAAACAAAGAATTTAAAAAAAAAAAAAAAAAAAAAACGTATACGCACACTAAATGGGGTGATGTTTAATTTTTGAGGCAAAATTTAGAGATAAGTTAAAAGAAAAACATTTTTTTTTTGTTTTTTATTGAAGTAAAAGGACAATAAAAAAACCAAAAAAAGCACAGAGGCCAAATGATAAATGCATAATAGAAGAAATATCACAGTAGAGGTCAAATTTTCCAAAGAAGGAATTGAAAGTTATTTTGGACGTGTGGTTGTATACGCATTTACTGCTAACTTTAAATACGTTAAAGATTATAGCTATTGATGTATGAATTACACAAATAGCCAATCTTAGTCTCATTAAAAAATATCTATTTAAAAAAAAAGAGAGACGGATCCTGCAAAGGGGTTTCTTATTTTTCGTCTTGTAATTTTTGCTTAGCTGCTCTCTCTTGTTTTACGTATGTTACTTTTATGAGATCCTAAATAAGTGAAACGCAATGTGTTCGTGATGGTAATTCACTATCAACATGGAGGCTGTAGGCAATTAGGCAAACAACTTTTTTTTTTTTAATTTATCGGGCCTGGACTCGAGAAAATCTGAAAACTTGACTAAATGATCGATGGCAAAAATTCTTTTCTTCATTGTTGCTTAACCTGATCGGACCAGGATTAATACATGCAGTCCTAGCGTGAAAAAAGTGTAGCTTTATTCCAGGCCTAACATTTACATAAGAGTCTGTGGTTTCGGTCTGATGAAGATTTATGTCATCCACAAAACGTTAATGTCTCACTTATCATAAGTGATAACGTATCTCCAGGACTTAACTTTACAGAGAAAAGAGAGAGAGAGAGAGTGAGAGAGAGAGAGAGAGAGAGAGAGAGAGAGAGACTAATCGCAGCGGGGTTTGTAAAGATGCTAAAAGGTCATTATTACTAATAGTCCCTTGCAGAGAGAGAGAGAGAGAGAGAGAGAGAGAGAGCGCAATAAAATTTTGTAGCAAAAAGAAACAACAAAAAATGAATTGTAAAAGATAGGTTGCTCTGGCCTTGAATAAAAATAATATGAATGAAAGGTGTGAGAAGACGCTTTGTTTTTAAATGGTCTCTACTCTTCTGTCGACACTTTTCCATTCAAGTTCTTTTGTAGTTGTAATAACATCTCACCGCTACCTTTCCTTCATAATATCTAAATTTAGGGTACAAAAAATAAAAACAAAGTTATAATAGTTGTTGTTTGAGTCGATCACTACCTGTTATCGATAATGTTGACGGGTGTGGACATCTTTTGTCCTAATGCGAGGATGGAAAGGAAAATGACATCATTTTATCGGTATCTTATTGTTATTTCTTTTTAATATCAATATCGTTTAAAATCACCTACCGGTAATGACAATATTGGTTCTCGCTGGATTGTTTTTGGGTAAGGCCTTACATTTTCAAGTCAACATTAAAGAAAGCCTCCGATACTGGTAATCTTATTGCGATATGACCTTTCATTAAGCATCAGAGTACGATAGATTTATCGTACTCTGTTCATTAAGCATACCTTTGACTTAGATAGACCTAGACGTGTAATAATATTATGGTTTTGTAAAGTTGTAGTTGAAGAAAAGATATAGGATAGAAAATACCTGATGAATAGTACTTTGACATTCCACGGGCGTAGAGGTAGGTTTGGAGCATCAAATCTTTTAAGTCTGGTTTAAGCCTTTGCTATGAATAACGCAGGAAACCATCTTTTTTTTTTTTTAAGGACTTCAAATCTATTTTCTGTGAGCATTAAAGTGGTTCAAAGTGGTAAATTGAACAGAGGTTTGGAATAAGCCATTACATAGTTTTAGTAGTTGCACGAGCCAGAGTGAACTTTGAACGAACAAATGGAAGGGAAAAAAAAAACCTTTTACAGAGGGCACCCGCAGCCAACATGTTGGACGTATATACATTTTGAAGTTGTAAGCAGATATTTGTTGCAAGTTTTGCCCTCAGATTCAGTTTTGCTATAATAATTCTTAAAAATTCAGCTGGCTCTCTGATTCAATCATTAGACTTCACTACACGATCAACCTACACAGGTCAGGTCTCTAACTATTGCATTAAATTATTCTGTGGTCATATACAGTTTTCATTGGTGCTCCTATTGTCGTGAAAGTGGAAACGAGGTGATAGTCAGCGTCATGCTGTAGAAGAAACTGTTAACAATTTCACCATTTTGTAATCATAAGTTGTTGGTATTTCCTTTCTCATCTCAAATGTCATCTCAAATAAGAAATATGCCTGAGTAGTTATGTAATTTGCGTCCAAACAGCCCTCCATCCATAATTTTGTGAACAAAAGCTATATAAAGTGAAACTTTGACATTCTTTTCAAATTCCAAATTAATGACAGAGGTGACATAGTTTTTGTACTTTTTAAAAGCAATTTTACTGATCAAAGTATTGCTCATTCAAAGAACTTCAAATTTAATGTGAATAGAAAAAAAAAAAGGCTACTCGACATCAGAATGTATTTATTACTGTTTAAGTGACTTCTTATTGTACAGCAAATTTGTACCAGCATTTATGTCAAATCAGATTGCCTCTCACATCTTTCGTCCCTTGTCAACAAGTCTGTCAAAGGTGAAAAAAAAAAAAAAAGGAATGAATTAGGCTCTGAAAGGCAATAATATGTGACATAAATGGAACTACCAATGCCATACAGTAATGTTGAAATCATGAATGCCTAAATCCTTATCAAAGCATTTGCAAATTTTTTTTTTTTTTATAAAAGAAGCGTAACATAGGCCTTTTTGTCTCTCATTAACCTTTAGATGTTTGTTGCTGTGGCAACCCGCTGTTTTCATCACCACCACCTCCACCATCATCACTACCACCATTACCACCACCATAGAAATGATGACTACCACAGTCACTACCCAGTCTGCCTCCGTCCACATTCCTACCGAGGCGAATTTGGAGGACCCTGGACCTACAACGACGGCGGCTGGCTCCTTCTCTGGGAGTTCCACAGCCGGCTCATCCCTGCCTGTAGGCCTCGACCACTGTGCCATACTGTCTGCGGCAACGGCCACCAGTCCACAATCCCCTGCAGCTGTCCTTTCTGGAAGTCCGACTCCTTCCTCATCAGGGCTCCGCCCAATTCTTCCAGCACCGCCTCGTCCTCCACCAGCTCCACCAGCTCCGCCAGCTCCACCCGCTCCTGTGCAAGAGCGGAAGTCAAGCATGTCTGGCCTCCTTGACTCCAAAAATCTTGTAAGCTTTTTTTTTTTTTTTTTTGGTACACATTGATGTTTGTGTCTTGTGTCTGCGAAAAAGCAGGCTGTACATTTATGATTTTTTTTGTTCACTGAAAAATCTTGCCTTTTTTTAGGCTCTCTAGACTTTGGCCTGTCTCATAAATTAGCTATCCTATTTCCTTTTTTTTTTTCCCTTGCACATTAAAAGTGCATACTGCTTAGACTTGAGTAAAAATGTTCTCACTGCTGGATTTTGCGATGAAGCAAAACTTGTAATGTATTTTTTGTTGTTTTTTATTTTGTATGTACAGTGGAGTAACCGAAATTCCAGGGAATGGAGAAATCACTCTGGTTGAAACATTTAGTTCTGAAGTTTAAATATTGAAGAAAAAAAATTGGGGATTCAAAAATATTTTGGCTTAACTACATATTTTGGTTTAACAGTGCTTTGCAATTTATATTCTCTAGTTTTAGCTCTGCTCTCTTCTTCTCAGTTACCCCAGTATCGGATCCTAGGTTTTTTTTATTTTGTTTTCCTAGTGGGCACCTTGCTGTTGTATATTCCATAAAATGCCATTGTCTTTTAACTTGACATATAATGTCCTCACGTTAATGGTTTCAGTAATTGTTGAAAATGTAAAATAACATGAATATTAGGTCAAGATTCTAAAACAGAGAAAAACAAACATTGCTCAAAAGTAAGTGTCTCCTGAGGGCATCAAGATTTCGAATTTGAGAAAAAAAATATGCAGAGACCCCGAATTCAGGCTTATCTAGGCCAAAGTACATGTATAATATTAAATGTAATCCGTTCATCCCAGAAGAAATTTGTTGAAGTGAAAATCCGAGATTGGTGTGGAGGGAGAAAACTGGGAAAATAAAGATCCATTTTATTGTAAACAGCCTGTAGCATGTTACCTCTCTTTAATGATAGTATTTTTGTACCTGTAAACATTGTACCTGTCTTATAGTCTAATAATTTTTATTTAAATTTTTGCCAATAATCATCTCATTTTATGTTTTGTGTGGCAATTTTCCTAGTCCTCTGACATTTTTGCCTGTTTTGTATATAGGCTTAGTTCTCCTCCATCTTCTTAGCTGCATACAATATGTGCCAAGAAAGCCATAGCAGAGATCACAAACTTGAGTTGTTTTTTCTTAACCTCAAAGCTTGATAAGGAATCTGTGTTGGTGACATTCAGTCCAGAGCGAATTCTCATGAGCAGGAGAAGCTTTAGCAACAAAGCTTGTCAAATTGTTACAAATGAGAAAAAAAAAACTACAACCACACAAAACTCACAATAGATATATAAATTCATAGCATTTAGAATAATTTATTTTATTTTAAAGTAGAGCAGAATAAATAATACAGACTCACAGTTTAATTGCTACCTGCATAAGTTTCATGACTACACGTATGATCAAAATGTAAATTTCAAACATTGCAGTTTTAGCACAGATATGCAACTTTCTTAAATTTCAAGGTTTTTGTGTCAGTAGTAGACAGTAAAACTCCTTTTCCTTAAACGTCTCTCTCCTCTTGTCTTATTATTTTTTCTAGGATGAGAAGCTTGTAGTCGCAACTCTGGCAACGCTTGACTCAGGTACTGCCAGTAGCCTCATCAAACAGGATCTCAAATGGATCATACAGTCACGCCGCAAAGCTGAGGGAAAAGCTGAGCTTCAAGTAGAATTTAAAAAGCCCATCAAAGAAGAGGTGCTCGATCATGTTAAGTTTGAATAAATGAAATAAAATGTTTGAAAAGAAACCAGTGACTTTATTAATATGCCCAACAACTGAACTTTAAAAAAAGTTTTACTTATTTATTTATTTTTGTGCAATGCAAATGATTTATGCACCTAATTTCTATTGAAATACTTTATTTGGGGAGACAAAAGATATTGTAAAAAATGAGAGAAATTTGAGTAAATTAGAGTGAGAATTAATGATTGATTCTCCAGATAGTGTTTATTATTATTTTTTGTGTGTGTGTGTGTGCTAATGGTATTCTGCAGAAAGATTGGAGAAAAAAATTTGAAACTTCTCATTTTTTTAAACAGCAAAATTGAAAAATTTTTTATGTTTATCTTTGCAGCAACTCACATCAGAGGAGGTGATCAAACGAACCCGTAGAAGAGAGTTAAACCGCTTAGCTGCAAGAAGATCAAGAGAGAAAGGTCAGAGGCGCAAGGATTTATTGGTTGAGGTAATGGATGGAACTTGTTGTGGCTTGATCTTTTGTTCGATTGCATCAGCTGCTCATCCAAAATCAGATTATTTTTTTATCCTCTTCCTTACAAAGCAAAAATATAAAGAAATCATATGGAGAAAGTATTCTGGAAATAAGAGAAAGAGATTTTGCTCGATATATCAAGCCAGCACATGAATTTGATATTCAGATTAACAAAGGCATCACTAAAATAAGATGAATTTAGTGTTGTGAGAAGATTAGAAGCTCAAGACCTATAGCAGATGTCCTCAGAATAAACCAAATGATATTCAGCAGGAATACATCATTTGTAAGATTAGTAATAAGTTAATTGTGCCAGCAAGAAACTTTCCATAGAGCAAACCCAAGTTCATTTTTTTTTTTTTTTGTATTTGTTTATTTTTATTTCAAATCACTCTTCAACTGTATGTTTTATGAAACATTTCTTAAACAGCATTTAAAACAATGGCAAAATAATCAATGTCATTATTCAAGCCTTTTGGAAGATGTAGCAAAGAAGGGCTTAATTGTATGATGTAAATAAATACACAGTGGAAAAGTGCAAACACATGGCCATACTATTGTTGACTCTCAGTTAGTTTATAGTGCTCCTACTTTATAAAACATAGTGTGCTTTCGATCGCAGCTTCTTTAGATAATAACAAAGATGACACACTGCACTTTATGTGCAAGTTCATTTGCCAAGTTTGCACTGAATTGTCTGTGCTTTCTACCCCCCCCCTCAAAGTTTTGCCTATTCTAAAAATAAAATAGCATAATTCCTTGTTGTAAGTTTATATAAATATTGTGCTTCAGGAAAGGCACAGGTCAACAGTCTTTCAGCTTTGATCTAGATATAGGCCAAAACAACTGGCAGTTAGCTTTGGTTTAACGCAAATAGTAGAGCTTGCAAAAAATGATATACTGTAGCTGGATGTGGTAGAAAAATATTTTTTTTTGTATGTGTGCTTTTAAGCGCAGCACACTTATTAAAAAAATTCTATTAAACATACGGATGACAACATGATTTTGTCATTTACATACACAATTAACCAATAACAATACACCTGTATCCTTATGCAATCTATAAATACATACAAGCCATGTGCACAAACAACACATTCCTTTGCAGCATTCAGATTAAGTTTAACCTTCTTTATGTATATAATGTGTGCTTTTGATCATAACTCACAAAAAGAAATGTGGAATTTGACTGTGAAAATTCAAAGATATTTATGTGTATCAGTTCAGTTTAAATGAATGGCAAGTCACATTTTCAACTTTTTAAATTGTTGATACAGCCTGTGAGCTTTGAAAATAGTGAAAACTGGATACAGTTACGTTGATTCTGTGCTAAGATATAAATTTCATGGAGAAAGAAAAGGCAATGCATGGGAGGAGGAATAAAAAATTATAGGTTTTTTTTTTTTTTATCCCAAATGTATGCATCACACTGTATGTGATCTCCAAATCATTACAACTGGTCTCAAGAAATATTACGAAATGAACAGAGAAAATTTCTTGATTCATTTATGTGATCAGTAGTAAGTAAGATGCAATTATGAATTATTGAAAAAATTCACCTGAGTGTAACCCTCAAAACTGTTTATATGAGCAATTGCTGAAAGGTGGATCCCAGATTTGGGTCTCTTTCTTTTTATTGCGTTTTAAAAAAAAAGAATCTCCAATAAAAAAAATAGGAAAGGCCAATTGAGTATCAGTGAAGCATAATTCATGAAAAGGAGAAGATCCATTTAAAAAAAAATGGTCTTTGACTCTTTACTTTGTGGTGAATGACTTTAAAGTGTGACCATCTTTTTAGTGATCTTTTCATCATAGTTATGTTTGAAAGTTATTTGGTTAAGTTTCACGAGGATGCATCCAGAACTGATTTTTTCGACTAAAGCATTAGTTTTTATGCCACTACACTCACAAGCTCAAAATTTATTAATTGATCAATTCAGTTCTTTCAAATAACTCTAGCAGAAAATCTTTTGAACATGACAATGATGACAAGCCACATTTTGACAAACCCTCATAGATCTTGTGACCCTTTTGGTCGGCAAATTTGATTTACATGGAAACAAGTTTTGTAAGAATATTCAGTAGAAATTGAGTTTTTAAGGATAAATATTCAAGAACTGTATTATAATAAGTAGAAGAACTCACTCAAATTTTAAAGAAACAAGTTTTAAGGGTCAGAAAATTAACTTATTTCGATTTCAAATTGATTGAACTCAACTGCACCTAAAACTTGTACATCCCAAAATTAAATTCTACCTTTTCAAATTTTTTATTTTTTATTTTTGACAAATGGAGACTTCTTGGGAAGAGCAGGCATAGTAAAAGAGAGATGTTTTGGTGGACTTGTTTTTCGCATGTTATTCATAGCTCTATTAATCACACTATCACCTTTTTGCACTTGAAAAACTGCCTGTGTTCTTGTTGAAATGATAATGTCTTAAAGGAATAGTAGATGCTGGGAACTAAAAATCTAGAGGAGATACTACAGGATTGCATAAAAATGTGATTATGCAATTCTTCTTAGTATATTCTTTATATATGAAAAACAGGTATAATCTTACTACATATTCCAACTATTTTTCGTTACATTTGTGAAAGTATGTTTAGCCTCAATTCTTTAATTCTTTGAGATAATTTTCAAATCATTTAATGTTCATATTATAGAGCATAGGTGCTTATCCTTCTATAATTTTCATTGTCTGCAACTTCATTAGAAGTGACATTTCTTTGAAAAAGTAATGTGCATTTAATTGCAAGGAAATTTGCAATCACGATCTATTTGGTCTTTTTTTTTTATCGTAAAATTTTGTTGTTCAAACATTGAAATTCAGACACGCTATGTGAATGCGCAAAAATACAAGGCAAAGGACATTTTAAATATTTATTGCATCACTTTGAAATGTTCTTTTCTATGCCTGAAGCAGAAACTGGGTTACCCTGTCAGCAAACTTCAGCATGTTCAATATTGCATTGGTCACTTTGGTTCCGTATGATTCTCTGTTCATTTCGAAGTCTCTAATTCTTGTTAATACTTTGATTATGAAAGGAAACATATCTATTCTAGAGTAGGAATTTTTGCTAGAAGTATTGTCAAGCACAATTACCAAAACATAAAGTTTTTCTGAGTGATATCTGTTTTTTTTTTTCCTTCTCTTTGTTCTTGCTTTTAGGAGATTCGCAAGTTACAGTCACACAATACTGAGCTCATGAATGCCCTTGGCAGCCTCACAGAGCAGCGCAATGAAATAATTGACACACTAAGACAGCATATGAAGCAGTGCTCTGACTATGAGGCTACACAGAAGGCTTCAGTGGGGCTCTCTCACAGGGTTTTAAATATGCTTGGGTTCCATACAACATCTGAGCCTGATCTCTCAGCACAACCATCTCTTTTAGGTGTAAGCATTCCCCCAGTGTCATCAACAAGTACTCACACTCCTGCTGCCATCTCTGAAGTGCCAGGCATGTCTGCATTATACATTAGCACATCTGATTTGATGACAAGCTCAACCCACCAATCTATGGTTTGTATTTGCCATTACATTTAAAACATTTTTTTCCAAGTACATGTATTACACATTAGGAAATCTAAATTTTTACCAATGTTAATATGGTTTCTGTGGCTTTTATTTTAAAGGGGGAGTATAATATAAAATGTTTATATCTATATTTAATCATCAGAAAATTAACCCCAAAATTTGAAATGAAAAAAAATGACTGGTTTAAAAATTGAACAAACCTGACCTAAAGAGAAGATTATATTCAGCTAAGGTGAGAGCACAAACCTCCGGCTGGATTTACTTCATTCATAAAACTTAAACATCAATAAAATCAGGCAAAGTGGGAGGTCTGAACTTGAGTTTTATGCAGCCATGCATATTAAAGAAGCTGGCCATCAGCCAGTCGAGAGGAAACCTTGTTGCACAGCAGAGATTTAAACAAAATTTCACATTAGTTTCCCTTTTGCCTTATTTATATTTCTTCTCACAGAGTCCTGGACTTCACAAGATCAAGACAGATTTGGGAACTTGTCTTTCCCCACAAATATCTGAAGTAAGCAGGAACGTAAGGCCCTTTCAAGAGCATCCTGGCTCAAAAATATTGCCAAAACCTGCTTCAATAGAACCTCTATCATCTGCCCCAGTCTCAGACTTGGACACAAATAGGTTATTGGAGTCAAATATTCATTTCATGTTGCCGTCTCCCACACCATCAACATTAAAATTTGCAGGTATTGACTCCCCTGTTTTTTTGGTTTCTTCATCTGCCATGAACTCTCCTCTACAACTCGCTAGTCCTGCAGGCCATGTAACTACAACTGCCTCCTCAAGCATAGCCTTGAATCAGTGCCAATCTTCCTTGGCAAAAATTCCATTAAATACTTCTGAGGTAAATCCGTTAGGTTCTGTTTCTGTATCACCACAAGACATACATCTTGATCCAAACTTCCAATCTATTGGAAGGTCATCAACACCTGTAGTGCCAATACTTCCTAAAGCAGGCAGCATCCAAGGACGAAGGAGAAGCTCCACAGCAAGTCTACCCGGTAGCAATGGGGAAGCAATGGCGACACTTTTCTCAAATTCAAGTAGAATCACATCAGCTCAATCTGACTCCGGCTTGGGCTCATCTCAAGAAGACGGTGGAGATGGAAAAGAAGAAGTGGTGCAATATAAGCACAAACTAATGAAACACCGCAAGCAGCATTCAACAGACTTTGCTCGACCCTTGTTTCGAGCAGATGAAATGAGAGAGGGAGGTGGGAAGTCCTCTCTCTTGGAGCGCAGTTTCTCATTCCCAGGCTCTCATTCTGGACAGGTGTATTCCTCATCGGCTACATCTGAGAGTGAGTCTCTGAAAGAATCCCCAGCATTGTTTACCTCTTCGACCCATGCTTCCTGTACCTCACTGTGCTTCCTAGACTCTACAGACAGCAACAAAACTAGCATGGAGCATAGAGTGTCTCATCAAGCTAGTGTCTCATTGTCAGTTGTCACCAGCACTGTATCAGTGACTCACCCTTTGCCACGTTTATTATCCTTATCTTCTAGGGATTCTTTAATGCTAAATAAAACAGGCAGCAGAAGCAATATTTCCAGTACCTCACCATCTTGCACAATTGGGTTGAATTGTTCAGATGACACAGCCCTGGATGAGCAAAAGTCAATGGTGGAAAGTGAAATATCATATAGGGAAGTGCAAGGATGGACCAGTCCCATGGACACATGGCCACCAGCAGGCTCTCCTAGGTCAAGCCATGTCTTTTCCTCCCGTTTTCCCATTCTTGAGAGGCGCTGGTCAGTAGACAACTGCCCAGCGATGCCCCTTAACCTCAGCAGACGAAGCTCACAGGATGACAACAGCATTTCACATGAGCAAAGAAAAGGAATAGCCTCATCTCTCTCTAATAGCCCCACCACTTTATCAGGGAGCCAAGAAAAACTTCTAAGTTTTGGAAATGACACATAAACTTAAAGTAAAAAATTATATGTACATATGTTAATCAGCCTTTTTTTTTTTTTGTGTGTGTGACATTCTTTTCAGCTCTTACATATATCTTTGCTTCTGTTCCTAAATAGCTCAGGCCCCCATATTTAAGTGATATTAGCTCTTAATGCAAGTACCACTCTGAACCAATTATTGGCTTGATTATTGAGAAAATACAGGGCCCATATATCGGCACATGACTTCTGACATTGCACCAGGGGAGAGTCTACAGATCACCTCTGATGATAGACCTGCTTTATGTGAAAAGTTCTCTTTCATCATTCAGACGGATAGTCTAATGGATGACTGAAATCTCTTTAATTATTTTGGGATTCCTTGATGTCAAATAGGATATAACTGGGGCCCTAAAATAGAGAGAGACTGATGAGAAGAGAGGGCTGGCGTTTGTCGTGCCTCGTTATAGTGATGATTCCTTAGATGTATCTTAATGTTTATACATAAGTATTACTAGAGGTATGTGTGAGTGTTACAAGAGTGTGTGGGTTGTTACTGTAAGAATTATGAACAAGTACCGTGACCTATTCTTGGTAGATGGCAAGAACACTGCCCTTTGGTCATACACAGTCATATCAGTGAAAAGTAAAACCGATGTAGCAAAATAGGAAGAGTATTGTGGTAAATAAATGACTTGTGGTGTGAAAACTTGGTGTATGTAAAACAATTTAGATTTTAGATGATACCATTAATTCAATGTTTCTGATGGGAAATTGACGACTTCTATACATACCCTTGCCTTGTTTGAGAATAAGGAGGATAGCATTGGGCTCTCATTGAATAAAATTTTTTTCCTTAATGGTGAAAATAAATCATGATTGTGCTCTACACTGTATAAATATTGCAGCTGTCTTACAAATATGCTTTTATTTGCTTTTTAAAGAGACAAATTATTTTAGGCAAAATATTTTTTTCTGTTTATTAAAAAAAAATTACATGTAATAAAAAAAAATTGGATGCTTTAGAAATGTAAACAAATGACAGGATAAAAATGATGAACTGATTTGTTTTTTAAATGTATGGTTTTAATAGCGTTTATGAGTCTAAAGTCATTGATAAATAGTTTTCAATTCATGCCAGGCAACATTTTTCACATTCAGCAAGTCATTTCAGCCCCACATTCAGAGTGTAATCCTCCACATTTCCAAGGTTCCCGTTTGAACAATATCTTATCTTGTTAATTGCACTGTAAATAAAAAAAAAAAAAAACCAGCAAAAAACGCCCTTTTTTTTTAAAAATAGATCCTTAGTTTGAAAGTCTGGATTAAGATATGCCTCTATCTCAGACTCTGATACTTGAAAAGTGACATAGGTAAATAAAAAATTAGTTAATTATATATATGGAAATAAAGTTTCATTGTCGGTGAACTGTATTCTACCTGGACTTAGTATAGCCCCTGACCTGTGAGATGTCTTTTTTTTCAGCTTTAACTAGAGTAGAAATCCTTGTCTTTGCTTTTCTATATAGTCAAAGATTGAAGATTTTTTTCAGGCCATGAACAAGCTTATAGTCTCCTCTCTCTTGTGTTTTAGCTTGGACTTCCTGTTTGAAAAGCAAACACGCCTCTAATTCTGCCTGAACTTGTACCGGTGGTTATGCTGTTACATTTTTAGGGAAATATGACCCTTATTGCAAAAAATGATATAGAAAATAGAGACAGTTGCCTTCCTCCTCTGTGCCATTGTGTGGCATTTTCTTATCTATTTAAGGTTAAGAGTAAAATTTGATTTAATGATGTTATTGCAGATGTTATTGATGTTTATAGGTGAAGCTCTCCAGGTTTTTATCTCAACTAACTTTTACTTTTTTACAAATGACATGCATTGTCACATAAGAGTAGCTTGAATCTCTCATGATCATGGATCTAATGATTAGATGGTGTTCTTTTAAAAAGGCCATATCTTTTTACTAAAAAAAAAATTAAAATAACACAATGAACACAATTTTTTGCATATATTTCCGTTGAAGATAAATATTCCTTTTTGCCCTGGTTATACAGGTGTAAACATAGTCTATGAGTTTTTATTAAATGGATAATTTACTAGTAAAAGGCTTTATGAGAGATGTAAACTGACAAAAGATTTTTGACCTACAATTGCTTTTGTATACTCCGGTTACAGAATTCATTTTTAGACCAATTTCATTACAGATTTTCTTTATTGATTTTGAACTCAACTTAAAATAAAAACCAGAGAGTGCATTGTTCTTAATCTTTATCCATTCTAATTTTGTTTTATTTCCTCCAAGTTTCTGCCTATACTTATGCAGAATTAATCTTTATTTTTGCAAAATTTCACCATATATACCAAAAAAAAAAATTAACTGTCTCCTATCCTTCAACTATTTATACACAAATAACTTTAAGTTCTTGGATAATGTTTCAAATAGAAAAAAGCTCTGACAATGGGTCATATGCATGCATTTTTTAAAACTTTTAGGCTCAGAAAATTTTTTTTTTTTTTTTAATGGATACAAACCAAGTAGTTGAAATTGTAAAAATGATTTTGAAAATTTTGATGTGACCTCAAATATTTTGAATTTTAAAATAACAATTCGCCCATGATAAAAAGAGGTAAATTGAGTAATAACTCCTTCATTTTAATTATTTATCTTGTTTGCCTATCACTTCATTATAAATTAAGTTTTAAATTTATTCAAATTGGAAGGTTTCCATTAGTGTTTTATTGTGGAAAGGATTGGCATGTCTGCACAGGTACAAGAAAATTGCAAGCTCCAATAATTTTTTTTCAATGTTGATTGGTGGCATTTGCGATGGTCCTGACTGATTGGATTGACTTGGCACTACAAGAAGCCTTTGTTATACTTGGAAAAGAAGTTCCTATGTTGTGAAGGAAAAGGGAAATATAAATTTAAGTCATGAAAATTTTTAAAAAGTATCAAATGTGTTAAAAAATGAGAATTTTGCTGTCTCAGCTATAAATACTTAAATTTCCTTGCTTTGCAAAGTGTAGATGAATTCAAATGTAACACTTTTTTGTGATTTTACCTTCGTATTAAAAAATAATCAGTTGATGAACTTTATAAACTTTAAGTGAGCCAAAATGTTGCCAGCAAGTCTAATGTGGCCAAAGTGACAAAGAATATTCTTATGACACAACTAAAATAAATTTTTGTTTTTTTTTAAATGATATAATTCTTGCACTCGAAATTTACTGCACATTAGGATGTGACAATTGGTTATTGTGAAAACATTATTTACAGAAGTTGT
Organism: Plakobranchus ocellatus; assembly: GCA_019648995.1. Classification (NCBI taxonomy): domain Eukaryota; kingdom Metazoa; phylum Mollusca; class Gastropoda; family Plakobranchidae; genus Plakobranchus; species Plakobranchus ocellatus. The sequence continues at coordinate 1,440,526 of BLXT01008612.1, read as the reverse complement.
TAGATCATATCCTGGTGATATGATGGGCGTATCATGTTTACTTGTAAAGAGGGGATATTGAGAGTGTTTGATTGTTTTTCATCTAACCTCAATGACATAAAATAGTGATTTTTTACTTTTTTCTATGTGTTATATTCACTAATTGGCCTAACTAGTATTTTCTACAAGTTGTGGGCGTTGAGTATAAAAGGAGCGAAGAGATTGTTGGCAGAGCTTGCAGAGATTGCTGAGGGATAAGTTGATAATGCTAGAGTACTTGTTGATCTAAATAATTTTGAAAGTGAAATAGCTGTTGTGAAATTGCTCTTGATTCATTTAATAAACTTTTTGTTCAATTTTCAGCAAGAGTTGGAGTGATTTCTGTTCTGTAGTCGATTTAAAAGAACTCATTGTCACAGGCAGTGTTCAACTAGATCTATGACTAAACAGCAATAAGCCATTTGAGACAACTGGTATATACCTCTTTGTTTAGAGAAAGTCTAAAAGAAGGTATAAAGGGCAAAATCGTTTATTGCTTTAATCTTTCTAAATTTAAGTGACTGAAAAATCATGTTTTCTACACGAGCCAACTTCTGAAGAGCAGCGAGAGATCATTATTTTTCTGAATATTTTTTTCCTTTCTCAGCATCCTTTTAGAACTGTTGAGAATCAGCAGTTTAATGCTAAAATATTTTTCTAAATCCTCAAGAGCAGCTACAGCGTAATTAGTAATTGGTTTGGTTGTTCTCCATTATCTCAACTGAAAAACAAAAAGATTTAGATACTGTTATTTTAGAAGTGTGAAAGAATGAGCAAGTCTATAAGTCTATGAGTATGAATGAAAAAAAAAAAAGCTAATGCATGGTCATCTCAAAGATATCTTCCTTTATTTCTTGTTAGCAGAGGAGAGCAAATAAAACAAGAGCAAAATTCAAATATCTTAGCCACCTGTTAATACCAGATGGTGTCCATGCACAAGTGAAATAAGAACGGAAATCTATTCTGGCAAACAGAAACTTGAGTGTGAACACAAAAATTAGGTGATGAAAACACATGTATGGTCTGTACTATTACATGGAAGTAAGTGTTGGACAATAAAGAAGGACACAGAATGAAAACTGGAAGCAATAGCAATGTGGTTTATGAGGAGAATGATGATATTGTGGTTAGAAAAAAAACTCCAATTAATCAGTACGAAATAAGCTTAACTTGAGATATCATTAATCAAAAGCGTAAGATGGAGGGACCTGTAATTTCTAGGACACACTTGCAGTTACAAGATTTAGAAGATGTAGCAATCACTGGCAAGATTGAAGACAAATCCAATAGAGGCATACAGAGAATAACTTTGATTGAAAGTCATAACTCATTCGCAATAGGGATTGATAGCAACAACAGCTTTATAAGGCTAACTGAAAACAGGGTTGAGTGGAGGACCATGACTGTCAATATTGTTCCAGTGACAAATTTATTGTAAACCTATTGCATAATTTAATATGGTAGGATATGATTTGAGATTTTATCCACCATCACTTTTACCTTTATTAACTTTTCTTTTCCCCGACAAAAAAAAACAAAAAAAAAAACAAACAGTTTTTGCATTTTGCCCTTTTTGATTCTCTTAAAATTAAAATTCCAGGTCTCCCAATCAAAGTCATGGTTGATCCATAAGTGTATTTAAAACCTACTATGTGAACAAAATAACATATGTGGCAGGCAGTTAAAAACTACCAGCATGGTACCATTCATTTCTTTTTCCTCAAATCGGAATGAGATATGTACAGAGAGAGTTGGAATTTGCGTACGTAAATTCTTGTACAGTTAATTTTGAAATTATTTCCATATTATTTTGTACACTCATCTGTAAATTTCATTGTGCTATATCTTGGTGAAACCAAAAAAAAATGTTCTGCTTTCTCTAAGATATTGTCATGTGAGGAAGAGATTGTAAACAATGAATGTCAGTTAAAATACACAAAAAGGACTTCTTAAGCAGATTGAATTTGAAATTATATTTTTATGTACACAGTTTAAAATAGTTTTATTTGAAAAATCTTTATGCCATTTCTTAGAACTGCCACTTGCATAAAATCATCAATTTTGAAAAAAATTTGTTGAAAGGATTTTTCAAAAAAGACCAAATTATTTTCAAAGATTTATCTGACTGTCAATCTTATTCAGATTTTATGCTGAATGTTTATGGTTGGGCTGCTGATGAATAAAAATGAAAAGAGAGAAAGAGAGCATGATTATGTGTGTGTGTGCGTGTGCCTAATTAATATTGATATGCAATTAAAAAGAGATCAAATTTTTACTGAAATTATTTACATGCGCTTAATTCTCTCGATGCTTTAAAGAAAAAAAAAAGTTTCATCCAAAATGTATACATCATGGCATAGTCAACAATGGATATTTTCTTGCCATCATTGTTATATGAGAAAAGACTGCTATTCTTTACGCCCTTCTGAAGTTCAAGTAACAATTTTGATGCTATACCTTAACATAGAGGCCCCATCAAGTTGTTATTCACGTCTTTTCATGTGACTTTAGCCTTTTAAACTCCAACCATATCTCAAAATCATTATAGATCTAGATTATTTAGTGCAAAGAACTTACCTTTGTGAAACATTGATATAAGCCATGCAAAAATTGAGTTTTTGCTATGGTGTATGAATTTAGTTCCAAAAATCTAAGAATCAAAAGATTTAAATAGTTGGATACAATGGGCTTTAAATTAACAGATGTCTGTTTCTCATAGCTTACATAAATAACAAATTAACTTATGGCATTAAAATCCGTATTATTGAAGTTGCAAATTTAATCATAATGCATTTGGCATCTATTTTTTTTTTTTTTCTATTGTGTTAAAAAGAATAAAGTGGCTTTTTTCTGCATTTAAAGGGAAATAAAAACAGATCCAATTTGTTGATAAATTTTCCTTTGGCATAGTATGAACTCAACCAGTCTGTGCATGCCATTTTCAGTATGATTTTTTATGCATAATTTCCTGATTCCGTTTTCCTCTTGTTAATGGACAAAGTGGTTTCATTTTGAACTGACAGAGTTTATGACACAGTATGCTGATGCTGAAAGTGAAAGTTAGCCTTGAGAAAGATGCCAGATTTAAAGCTTTAAAGCACACTTTAAAGCTATACGGTTACATTTTCTTTCAGTTGAGATGCTTACAGTTTTTATTAGGACCTGATGATGTGATGATGATTACAAATTGTTGTTGTTACCCCAAGCTCATTTTATTTTCTTTCTGCGTGTATCAGTGATTGCACAATAGGGCTCTCTATCTGAATCCAGCCACAGTTACAACTGCCATATTGATGTATGCATACCAACAAACTTATCTGTATATTTTTAAAACCTGCTCTTCATTCCTTTCAATTGTCTAATGATACTTGATGATTTTTCTTTTGTTTATTTTTCCTGCTTGGTTTAAATGTTTGACAGAACTCATACCCTCACTAACTCGGTAAGAATACCCATTGAGTTATCTGTCAAAGATATTGTTGTTAGACTATTGCTTATAATATTGTACAATTGGCTCCCAATACTTTTTACTGCAATTCTCTATTAATTGTGATTGCAAAATGTTTCCGGCTTTATATACAATTTTTTTTTCTTACCAC
>BLXT01008612.1:1220655-1233538 GCA_019648995.1 Plakobranchus ocellatus | reverse complement strand
GGGAGAGAGAGAGAGAGAGAGAGAGCGTAAGGGCGGACGCATACTGGAGAGAAGAGATAGGAAAAGAAGGAGAGACAGGGCGAAAGAGAGATAGGAAAAGATGGAAAGAGAAGAGAGAGTGACATAGAGCGAGAACAGACAGAGAGATAGAAGATATAGTGCCATAAAGATTTTTCAGGTAGCTAGCCATTAGCTTATTACATTGAACTCATTCTCTAATATCCGTAGCTAATTTCTCTAAAGCTTCACCAAACAGTGGAATTACAAATTTAAAAATTGATGTGTTTTATTTTAAGCTCTAAATGTTTTATCAAACTTGCACAATAAACAACTTTTCATGACAAGTGAAGACTGGTTTTTCTTTTTCTTCTCACAGTTTTTCAGAACAATTGCAAGCGTATTTTTCAAGTCAAGTTAAGTAGGGACGAACATTGTCTCCGTGGGAAAAAAAATGTATCTAAGCTTTTTTCAAAGTTTTGCTGGTGTAAAAAAAATAATTACTTTAGACATGTTGCGTTTCCTTCCTTTCTGATATTGAGCGGGAAAAAAACCCAAACAATAAATCAATGTAATGAGCCGAGATGGCTGAGGCGTGAAAAAGTGTGAAAATCACGCACCCAAAAAATTAAAGCAATATTACTCATTTTCAAAACTAAATACTCCAAGGCGCACGTTATCAGTATAAAAGAGAGAAAAAGAACAAGGCGATGTTGTTTAGAATATAGCGAGACTTAAGAGACCACGAAGAAAACATGTCTGCTTAGATAAAGTCATCTAATTCTACGGTAAACTCTGCGTTGGTGGCCCCTGAGATTGTCGGAAAGGTTGCACACTGTAAGAAGATCAATGTATTCTAAAAACCGAGCAGTATTTATCTCTGTTAATATTAACGGTGTTGTGGACCACCCCGCGTTGGGTGGAATCACCTATAATGACTAATGGGCTGTGGTGAGTAAAGGAGCGGGGAATGGGAGGAAAGAATAAAAGCTGACAGGATAGGTGAAAGAATGGAAATATGGGCGGGTGAATGGATGGATGGACAGATGGACCACCCTGGAAGATTGAGTGTGGCGGAAAGATGATGCATAACGCTCAATGTGGGTGGCCCCTCTTGTTTCCTGCCTGATTAGAGAGATACCTTTCACTCGTTGTGCGTGTGGAAGTGTTTGACTTTGAGTGTACGCTTTTTTTTTATGAGTAAAAAGTTGATTAAAAGCCTTTAAAGATATATTTTATATATATATATATATATATATATATATATATATATATATATATATATATATATATATATATATTTGTAAATTATCTTATTCGCTACTGATGGGAAGAGTGCAAAATATAAAAGTATGATACTTAATAATGTCATCAATAGATCAAAATAATTTGTAAGTGAGTGCAGTATGTAATATACGCCATTACATCGGGGTCATTTGTTACACACCACCGGGCTGTGTTGGTCCCTCACTGACTGGCAAAACAATGCCCGAGGTAGCATTTATTATAGTACAGAAAGAGCTGAACGCATGAAGTCGGAGAAGTTTTTTTTCTTCAAATCCAAACTAAAAAATAACGATTATGAACATACAAATCCATATTTTTTAAGTCTGAAGGTATTCTTTCAGTTTTTTTTTGTAATTGATTCTTTAAAATCTATCTTTTAATGAGATTGAAGAGTAATCTATATCTGGATACATGTATAGATAGAGGTGTCTGGATCTGCACGAGAACATTATTATTACAATAATTCTAAATTATACAGATCGATTTCTAACGAAATCTAATAGAATTTCGGTGAAATCTTGCTTTACGTTTAGGCCTTTGTGTGTTTCCATTGTGCCTTTTGTAAAATTTTATTTGATTAAAAATGTTAGCCTACGACAGGGCAATTTTTTTTTTTATTTTTCAGAAGAGCCTATAATTCATCTAAAACTGTCCTCATTCTCTTCTTCACAAATCACATTATCAATATCAAAAAAGCATAATACATTTATTTAGGAGATTGTTACTTTTGCAATTAATTTACAAAGCGAAGAGACACCATTTTCAACAATTCCTTACTTTATTCATGCCAAGAGAAATTCCTTATTTATGCATTTTTGGATTTGTCCTCGATTCGATAGGCTACTAGGCAAAACTACAATTAGATCCAAAAACTTTAATAAATTGATATATAACATGCATAAATATCATTATTAAGAGCTGAAAAGGGGAATGGGGGGTGGAGAAAGACTAACGAAAAAAACATGACAATGAGTAAGAATCCTGCTTCCATTCTTTGCTATGCGCTTGTGTATAGGCCTACTTAAAAAAAAAAAACAAAAACAAAAAAAAAAAAATGCGGGCCTTGACTTTGAAAAGGGGTTGCCAAATCCAAATTTAAATTCACCAATTCTCCTCTGCCACACACTATATCTCGAATCAATTTGTAACCAATGCCTTTTAGATATCTTGAATGGTGTTAAAATGGTAACTATTTAAAATTGTTAGATAAAAGGTAGACAGCGAAATCAATAGATGGATGATCAATAAAGTAATAAAGATAACAGTTGGTATGTTGATACATAGATTATTATTTCAAGGAGAGTACAAGATTTTAAATCTGTTTCTATTTAACGAACAGTTAGAAGAAAAAGAAGAATGATGAGATAAGAGAGAGAGAGAGAGTAAATGGGAGAGACAAAGACGAAGCGAGAAAAAAAAAAGAGACAGGGAAGAAGAAGGATAAAGACAGACAGAGAAAATAATGTAGAGACAGAAAAAGTGTTAGAGAGACATGAGCGTCTTGGAAAAGGGGGGGGGGGGGGGAGGGAGAGAGAGAGATAGGGAGGAGGGGACGAGAGAGAAGGAAGAACAAGAGAAAAAGGTATCGAAAGAGAAAAGGTGAACAAAATGTAGGCAGGCATTTTTTGTCGAACGCTATTAGTAATTATTATATTATGAAATAAAAACTACACGCAATACTTATACAATTAGAAAAGAGAAAGGAAAAGTTTAGATGAAAGAGAAACGAGAAAATTAGTGAGTGCTTTTGCATACCAAAACTGACAAATGACAAATCAATAATAAATTTATCTAGTCCATTAGTAGAACTTCACTACATAATCATTCATTATATTGTTGTTTTTTTTTCTCCCTATCTCTTGGTGACCAAAACGAAATTGATTTTAGGTGTGAATTATTTTTGCCTGTTTTTTTTTTTTTTTCATTAAATTTGACCACGTTGTTTAGTATCCTTCAGAAGATGTGTGATTTATGGTATTGTCTACATGTGAAAACAATTTTCTACAAAGAATATTTAATAAGAAGTATGCTTTTCGTAATGTTCAAATATAAAACAGAATGATGATTAAAAAGTCGACATGGTAACAGCGCGACTAATCAATCATTACAAGGTCGACATCGATTTTGTTTGATTTTAAACCTCATTATTCAAAGGGTTGGGCTTTACAATTTTTTTTTCTATTAATTTAACCTTTATCCTTTTTTTTTCTGTATTTCTGTTTCAGGAGACTCAAAGATTGGAGGGCCAGAACACCAGTCTGCGATCTGAGATCCGGCAACTGCATGAGGAGCGCGACCAACTCACGCGCATCATCCGCTCTCACGCCAGCGTGTGTCCACTCACACCTCGCCATAGTCCGCTTACAGTTGTACGGGAATCCCCGCTGCTTGTTGTTCCCCTCAGGGAATCCCCGCTTATGACGAGGTCAGGAGTTGGTGCGTGCGGAAGCCAGGGAGGATGTGAGGGGCTGACCTTGGTTCGAGAATCACCGCTGACTACTGGGGGCTTATCATCCGCACCGAGTCAAGAGCCTCTGTTGCTGGGTGGACCAAATGTTCGAGAGTCACCACTGGTCACAGTAGGTGCTACTATGGCATCCCAATCACACACAGGGCAAAAAACCGCGGAAACACAAGTGCGGGGAGGCGTATCTGGAGAGAAAGGAAAAGGATGTAGCCGTGTAGATTCCCAAAAGTTACTTCGAGAATCACCTTTGCTAGCTGCTTTAGCCAACTTGTCATCTTCGACATTGTCCACGTCCCAACAAATGACTGAGCCCCTAGATGGAGCAAAAGGTTCTGATTTCGAAAGCAGTAGTGGAGCAGGCAATACTGGAAGAAATATCAAAAGATTAAGCAAAAGCCCCGTTACGTGTATGGGAAGCGGAGTGTCTTCATATCCAAGGCAAAGTCCGATAATAACAACCGATGAAGGAGGTGAGACTGCATTTGTTGGAAATACAGCGAAAAGTGGAAGACGTTCTTCACTCTTGATGCAGAGCCCTGTTATGGGTGGGGCCAGGCCGTCCGTCGTCATGCAAAGCCCCGCACTTTTGGTGCCTCCTACACGGGATAGCCCAGTACCCCTTCTTATCATAAATCCTGGCGGCGGTGCTGCTGTTGGGGCAGGGATTGGGGGAGGAAATGTCATGACTAGTCCCCTGCCTCCACCTGGGCAAGCCATTCCAAGTAGTCCAGTACCAATGTCATCCCGTCCTAGAAAATCGCCTATTGCTTTATTCCGAAGCAATTTGAGCCCTATACAAAGTCAGCAGCAACATATGTGCAACACAGGAGAGCGACGGATGTCGATGGATCCGAGCCCTGTTTTGTTTGGATCGCCGCCGAAACAAAGCAAGCACTCTATCCCACCGCGCCTCAACCTCTCCGGACCAAAACCTGTGAAGCCTATTTTACCGAAACCACCATCATCTTCAATTTCATCAGCGTCTTCTTCAGCATCTTCTTCATCCTTTCCTTGCTCTTCCCCAAGGACTCCACAGTCCTTCCTAGCTAGTCCTCTTCCTAACACAGCGAGTCCTGTATCTGCGTCTGGCCGGCCATCTCATGCCAGTCCTATATTCTTCGGTGAGGGGTGCTTTACTCCATCGACAGGAAAAAGCTTTATAGGTTCACATTTCCCTCATGCAGGAGAGTATGGAAACCAACAGTTGAATAAAAACAACGTAGAAGATACTCGCTCAGGAAATAAAAGTTCTCTGGGTGGGTCTGATAAATTAAGGCAAAGTCCGATGCCAAAAGCCGAAAGCATGCGACAAGTAAATCAAAGTCCTGTATGCTTACTGGAGGCAATGAGACAAATAAATCAAAGTCCAATGCGAAAACCAGATGTCAAAAGAAAACTGACCCAGAGTCCTTTGTGCGCGTCAGAAAGCGTAAAGCAACATATAAACCAAAGTCCAATAAGCCATATGGAAGTCTGCAGACAAGCAGCCAAGAGTCCAGCAGCAGGAGGCTTCAATAGTCCGAGTCGAATGGAAACTAGTCCTTTGACAGTGTGCGACAACAACAAGAACAGTTCCTCTTCTTCAGCACGTATCACACAACAAAGCCCAGTCTTCTTTGGTTCTGGGAAAGGAACGAACCCACCACTTTCTGCAGGTGGTGGTCATTTTCTGCAACCAAAGCCCCTTCCACGCTCAACGCATAACAAAAACTCAACAGCAACATCGCTGTTGACATTGTTACAGCGTGAAAATCCCGTCAATATGGACACTAGTGTGCACGGAAAGTCCTCTAACGCACAGACAGCTTTCAGTGATACCAATGCAAGTAATGTTTTTGCCAATTCTAACGCGAACAGTGTACTCGAAAGTGACAGAACCAACAGTGTCTTTGTCAAAACGTTAGGTAATAATACAACGGCCTGCAGAAGCTCTACCGACAATATGGGCAGTAATGGTTCAAGCGCCAATTTAGGTGGAAATGGTGGAAGTATGCTTGGCGTGAAAGACATTATGAACGTCAGAAACAGCAATGACAACATTCAGATGCGAATGATTTCTTCAAATACAACTAGTAGAAGCGAGCCAAATGCCTCCAGTAATCACGAAGTCATAGACGTTGACGAACTAGACGACATTTATAGTCGCGAACGAGGTATTATGTTCCCAGGCAGCAGCAATAACAATGCTCTCAATACTTTTAGTACAGTAACAAACAATAATCCCAGCAACACAGGGATTCAAGATGTAAATAAAACACATGAGATGACCAATGTACCGATGCCTTTTTGTGAGGTTCAGAACACTTTCATTCCGCCTATTAGTCACAACACTAGTTTTATGAACGCACCGCCTGCTCTTACCACCAACGATGCGAGAATAAGCAGAGAGTCTGATACTTTCAACCTTTCCACTGTTCAAGACAACTCGAATACTTTCGGTGCAGATAGAGTATTCCCAGACAGCCCTGCACTTCCATCCCCCTCACTAATGCTCGATGATAATGCCCTTTCTTTAGAAGAAATCGAGCGAAGCGCGGAGGTCCTTGAAAGTAGAGATGCTTTCATGGATCTCTTAGACATCCAAGCTTTACTTGAGCTCAGCGCTGATCACAACACCAACAACAGCAACGCCAATAGCAACAGCAACAACAGAGGCAGCAGTAATTCTAGCAATAGCCACAGCAACATACCTCCTAATACAGCTTCCTTGTTTCAAGAAGGGACCATATTACACAAAGAAAACGAAAGAACGGCCGCTGTCTATAATACGAACACCACGACCGGTATCGTTTCGGATACCAATTTCAACAATAGCGTGAACCCAATGCCCAAAGAAGACAATGTAAATAGTAACAATGTCGGCGCAAGCTACATGTTTCAGAATGCAGCAACATTCTCTTTCCCTAATCAGCAGATGCGGCTGGGAAATACTGTCAATACCAACTCCAATTTTCTCGACACCAACCAGCCTGCATTGGTGGACACAGAGGTAGACAAGTATGCTCAAATTCTTGCGTCGTTTAGCAACCTACAAAGCAGCCACCAAAGCAGTACACAGCCTGCCCATAGGGAAAAATCAATTCCTTCGACTGGAGTTCAGCAAATTGAAGGGTCTTTGCGTGCAGATGGAGAAATTGTGAATATAAAAGCTCAAAGTAAAATATCAGACTTTGATGCTTTAAGCGGTTTCTTTGTGTCCTCTGCAACTTCCACAATCCATCATCACCCATCACAAACCCAGAACTCTCCGTTTGCTACTTTAGCTCCAAATCAAAATGTCAGCTACAGCCAAAGTAATGCGGAAATGGCTCTTCCCCCTAACGTTACTGGTATGCATGGTTTCTCCGATCAACCTCAGCATTCAGGTTCAATTATCAGGTCACATGGTCTTCAAATAAGCAATCAGAGCACTAGCTTCTTAGAAGTTAAGCAAAATGGGCCATTTTCATTCGGAACTGAAACAAAGCCGCCTGTTCCTCAAGGGAAGTTTACTAACCCAGTGCCATGGCAACCTTTGCCAGCTCAGTCCATCAACTTACCTAGCAGTCTCAGCCAAACGTTAAATCCGACAGGCTGCATTGCAAACTCTGAAACGAATACAAACACACCGAATACCGATAGCGCACGAATCCAGGCGCCATCAGGATTTTCTACATACAAAAGTAGACTTCGAGAGCTTTTGAACGCACCCAGCACATACGAAGTTAGCACTAGTTATAATACTGGAGGTTCCAGGTCTGTGAGTATTTCCTCCGCACCAACTGCGGGTGCAACACCTTACTCTGCAAGAGAATTGCAAGCGAATATCCCGAACACAAGCACTCGACCTAGTCTTAGTTATAGATTCACCCCAAACTCGGACGAAAATTCTGTTACGTCTCTTGGTCGAGGATCAATCTGGGAACCACCAGCCGCCAGCGATCAAGTTCAAGACCAAGGCACAACACGCTTTGAAATGGATCAGCAAAAATGAGTTGCAATAATTAAATACGATGAAAATTAATTAATTAGTGTGTGACGAGGATTGTCTGATCGAAGTCTTCCTAGCTCACAAATCTCAAAGCATTGAAGCTCAAACAACCATTATTGGAAGAGTGGACTTGATCGTCTCAGCTATTTCTATTTATACCATCTCTGTCCAATCACTTTTTTCACCGGACGCAGCCAGCTTTCAAAGGCAGCTACAAAATATATCGTTGCCCAGCATCCAAAGAGCAGCCATTGTTGCCAAATATTCCATGTTCCAAACCATGTCCCTCAAAAAAAAAACCCTTTACTCTCGGGAAGAGGTAAAAGTCAGCGACAGCCAAATCAAAGAATTGTTTTGGTCATTTATTTCCATCTGGGTTGCCAGACTGGCTCTTATGACAGGAATATTCTCGTGAATTAAAGATCACACCAGTTTCAAGTAGCCCGAGGATTTTGCTTTCCGGATGACACGCCGTTGCTTGACTTGATTATCTTCTAGTAGGTAGCTTTCACAGGTTATAAGGTGCTCACCGGAAGAAGCCATGGTAAGGAATCAGTTATGGGTGCCTTCACGAGAGCGATGTTTGCCTTAAAGTTTGGCTCCTTTCTCAAAATTGATTGGTACCTGACAAGCATTGTTCTTACAGTTGAATGATGAGCAACGGCCTCCTAAAGCCATGTTAAAATCTTGATGAGTGTATTGCATGATGCGTTTCACTTAAATTGACTGATAATTTTATAATGGATCTGAAAGCTGTATGGGGAAAACAGTTCTTATAAAATTTCGACTGCCAATTCGCTCGTCTTGTTTGTTGATGTAAACAAACCCCCTTATTGCAAGCCAATTCAAGAAATCGTCGAATGATTTAAATGGGACACCCATAGCAAATGGTGGTGCTCAACGGTGGGAAACAAGAAATATCATAAATGAAGTGTCAAATACACAAACTTTGTATTTGACCAGTTCATAACCTTGTGCACTAGTTGTTTAGGTGAGTGCATGCGGTGAAGTGAAAAAGTGCGTGTGTTTGTGTGTTTTGGGGGGAGGAAGAAGGGAATTCGTGAGAGCGAGAGAAAGGTGAAGGGACGTTTTTTGTGTGTATGATGAGAGGTGAATGCTTGATCATGGACTCTGATTGTTTCTCAAAACCTAAATTTCAATTGCTTTTTTTCCATCTGTTTAATACATTTTTTCTTCAAAGTGGAAAGTATGACTCAACTTTTCTTCCTCACCTGTAAATAAAAGAGCTATTGTATGAGATTTGAAAAGAAAATATTATTTTGCATGCACTTATCCTAACTGAAAAGCGTATCATGCCAGTTGTAAAATTTTTAATGTCGTGAACTGTCAACTCAGGAAAACGGGTTCTCCCCACCAAGCCTTCAAGCACACACCCGTCCTAACCAGCTCACTTCACCTCAGGGTATGCGCATGCGCTGTTGTACGGCTCAGGGCAGCAACATCATTGCCAACTTCATCAATATGTTTGTTAACTGCTGCATCACCAAACATTGTTGTGAGTGATCAATTTTGATCAACCGGCAGTGCATGTATAAATTTTGATTTTGATGTCATTTAAGCAGCACACCTCTTTGATCAACGTGCACTCCAGAGTTGTCAAATAACGTTTTTCGTTTTCTTTTTTAACACGTTTGACAATGCTTCAAGCTTGACTGAATCATGGTAACATTTCATTGAATTATCTTTCTTTTCTTGCTTTATATTTAAAGAGAAAAACTCAATTTTAAGATAATGATTGTATTATGCAGCAATGCAAATACTAAAAATAAACTTCATCTCCATATTTTATTTTTATAATTTATTTTACATGTGTATTTTACATAATCATGAGATGTATGGTTACTAAGCCAATTGTTTTTCAATCACTTAAGGTAAGGATTTTTATTTTTCTCGAAATGGCATTGCCTCGGCATTCAAGGGTATTCCTTAATAGAACTCAAATAGGACTTGGGATACCCACATTTTTTAGACTATGAATCAGGACTAAATAAAACACTGTGGGTGTTTCATGTTTCTCCATTTTGAGTTTCCAGATGAGATAGGTAGACGCATAAATATTTTTAACTTAATCGAACCCATCTATTAGAGATTTATTTTGTATGGAAGCACTCTTTGCCTTTTCTCGTATTTCTCATAAGTGAAATCGTTTGGTATTTTTTTTTTTTAATTGGTTTAAATTCAACATTAATGCTTGGATGCTCTTATTGAATGCTTGATATAATTTCAAGATAGGTTTAATCAAATGAATGGTGAGTAAAATTTCGGGGCAAGTAACATAGATTATAGTGAATTATCTTTTTGTCAATAGTTCGTAAAGATTCAAGGAAACTTCAAACCAAACAAAATATTTCAGTGCATTTAATGTACAGGCCTATTCAATGAATTGTATACTTTAGGTGAGGCAAAAATGTTACTCGTTTCTGACAGCGTAAAAGCGAACTTGAGAGAAGAACTTGGTTTTTAAGGCAGTGGATTTTTCTATTCTTTTTTTTTTTTTTTTTTTGTACAATGGATTACACTAAGTTCTCTGCAGTTTGCTGTTTGTCCAGCCAAATATAAAATGGCGTTGAGTAAATTTTTAATCCATAAGAGGTTCTGGTGAATTTCATTAGAAAAATATAAGAACAATTTAAACCAACCCATAAACATTCAATGCTGCCCGTGAGGCTGAAAAAGACATCTAGATTAAAAAATTACATTACGCTACATGAAACAAAGATTCTTTTTGGAAATTCCATATGTTAAACAACAGCTTTCACACTGTTAAAAAAAAGCCTTACCTAAAAGTTCACCACCGCAGACAGGAAATACAATATCAACAGTATTTAAGACTCCTTCACAACTGGCAATAGGAATGAAGCATAAAGAAAAATAACGGGATGGGCTAATATTTTTGGATTTTTCACGCAATTTTGAAAAAAAACTTACAAAATAAATGGAAATGTTTAAGTACTGGATAATTTTCCTTGTCATAATTATCAGTATTTGTATTTTTAATCAAAAAAAATAAAAACTACTTCTACTACTGCTACTGCTACTGCTACTACTACTACTACTACTACTACTACTACTACTACTACTACTACTACTACTACTACTACTACTACTACTGCAGTTGCTGCTTCAACTAGCCCAACCTTTAGCTATTCTTTTTCTTACTACATGTATTTAGTTTTTAGATCTTAATTAAATTTATTTAATTTCTAGACATTTGCCCATATTGGATTAGATCTAAATCTTCTAGACTTTCTAGCTCTCAAATCGCATCAAAATCTAATTTAGATCTAGTTGGCAACTGCTGTCTCGATTGATTGGTGGCCGTTTTCGATTTGGCTTGTGCTTCTTTAAGATAGATGGACACTTGAATAAAAATGTCTACCGCTTAATTTGCCTTGTTGTTGTTGTTTTTTTTTTTTTTTGTTTTTTTTTTTTGCAGCGAATGGTAAAGAAGATTAACAATGTAATTTTACAATAATTTTAAGTGCGTGTCCTGAATTGAAAATATGCCAAACAAATCTTGAGAAACTCTTGTTTGTATTTGAGTAAAATATTCGGTAATTTTGTAGACTGAACAGAGCTGGGTTTTAAGATGTTGAATTTCAGACTCTAGCTTCATTTTAAAGACATCATTACTTTATCATTGTTTTTTTTTTTTTATGAGCATTATCATCGCCATCATCTTCTATGGATTATAATTCAGAATGCAATCAATAATGTTTTTACGTGTTCTCTGCCAACTCAAAAATTGTAAAGATTTTTTTGGAATTTTCTATTTTGTTGTGGAAGCTCAAACTAAATGGTCTTACCCTGTTTCTTTATCTTGGGCATTAGTTTATTTTCACAATTTTCTGTCTCTCCGAGTAGTGTGTGTGTGTGTGTGTGTGTGTGGGCTATTTCATACTTCGCAATTGTTTTCCTTCCTTTTTTTAAATGCTTCCAAGATATCTTCATTCCCTGGCTAGCTTTTAGTCATTGCAAACTAGCTGTTGCAATCTTCGACGTATTATTCATTGCATCCCAATAGTTGAAACAACGACATGTCAGAATACCAGCAGCAGGTATTTACATGACCAGGCTATTATTTTTTTTTATCACAAACCACAAAATGTATCATGAAAGTGAAATCAGACCTTTATTTTTTCCCATTCTACGCCCGCAGGTTCAAAGAAAGAATTCTATTTCATTTTGAACCAAAAGATTATTAGAGTAAGTTTTAGACAGCCTAAGAAATTTCAAGCATACGTAAAGCTTTGCTCCACAGTGATTCCTTTCTTCTTTCACGTCTCGATCGCCACCTCTACTGTTCTACCAAACCTTCCTTTTTTCATCTCAGACCAAATTTTGCACTTTTGGCTACCAGAAACCCACCATAGTTTCATGTAGAGTTATTTTCTCAGATGAAGGAAAAAAAATCATCTCGATTCAAACCTGGTCCCACCATCTTCTCCGTATCTAGCTGGATCTAGATCTAAATCTAAAATCTCCTGTTTATGTTTAGGACATTCTTGATTTTGTATGATAAACATTTCTGTTTGAAATTTAACAGGGAAACTAAAAATTTAACCATTTTATGGACTTAATTCAGAAACATTGTTTGAAAAAAGGATACAATTCTATCCTTTTTTTAAAAAAAAAACAACGATACAATACTTCCGCGCTCGAAGAAAGTAAAAATCGTGAAAGTAAGTCACTGCTGGAATTTTTTCTTTGGTGAAATCATATTTACCATTAAATGAATGGGATGCTTTGATTTATGCGTTAAAGTAGAAGAGCAGTATTCCTTTGTTTCATTAAATTTTTATCTGGCCTGAATATGCTTGAAAATGTTGCACAAGAATTACAAGCGTTGCATGCCCCTAACGTGCTATTGACACAAAGTTAAGCTTACAATCATTTTAGGTTTTAGACGAAGTGACAATCGTCATCAAAACTTGTAAATAAGCATCCAATCCTTTTTTTTTTCCTTAAGTGCAATGTTGCATATCAAACTTGAGATATCAAATTATGTATAAAATAAACAATGCTTCATCAGACTGTTGATCAATGAGATATTTTTTTTATTGATTCTTCATAATTTTAAGAACAAAAATAATTTTGATGGCTGTGTTTTCGTTTCTTCCTCACGATGAAGCAAAATATGA
>BLXT01008612.1:1086156-1096278 GCA_019648995.1 Plakobranchus ocellatus | reverse complement strand
GAGACAGGGAGGGAGGGAGAGATAGAGAGAGAGAGAGAGAGAGAGAGAGAGAGAGAGAGAGAGAGAGAGCGTTTAAGAAACATTATATATTTACTTCTGTTCTAGGCCTGCATCACGCCAACCATTTTGTTCGCATATAAATGTGAATCTGAAAATTTTGTCCACCAACTCCACTGCATGTAAAGCAAAAAAGAAACTTTCAAGATCAGCAGGGGATGGTTCAGCTTAGAAACTGAAGGAGACAGATTTTAAACACCGTTTCTCAAATGTTTATAGAGGAAAAGCGAAATCGGCCGTTTGTTTTAATACTATCCAACTTTTTAATTCGCCACAAGACCAAATCCTTCATTTTATTTAAGGTGCCTATGAAAAATATGTTTTTATGCACAAAAAAAAACTCTGAAAAAAAAAAAAAAAACGAGAAAAGATAAACGCGCACTAAAGCAAAAAAAGTGCGAACACAAAAGTGATTGCTTTACCAGGTACATACATTGTACTTGGATATTGATTTAGAATTTATATCTTGATTGAAATGTATTCATTTTTTTAAAATCGGTGTTACGACCCGCAGCTAACAATAACGAATATAGGCAAACTGAAGGCACTGAGCAAATAATTCCAACGTGTTTTAAAGGTATTTTGTCTGTGCGTGTGTGTGTAGCCTAACGTGAGGGGCAAAATAGGACGGAGAAAAAGGGGCGTAGGGGAGAGGAAAAGAAGGGTAGTACAGAGGAAAATAAAATGATTTAGAAATAATTGGATGTGAACCAGAAGTAAATTTACCTACAGGTCCATAGATAGATAGACTTTACCCCACAACACTTTACCCGATACCCCAAGATCCAACGAAAAATGTTCAGCCAGAGGCCTGTACTGAATTATACTTATAGGTTGCACAAACTCTTAGTAGATGTCGTAAAACTTGTACACAAATGCACTGAATTTTTTTTTTATACAGATTTCCTCATTTATGGTACCGATATTTTAAAATCTAGACAAACATTAGCACAAAGGAAATAATAGACGTATTTCAGCGACCACAGTTAGTCTTCGATTTCACCAGTCTTTTCCTTGAGAGGTCGTGAACATTCTTCCAGTTCAGAGAAAACTTTGCTAATGCAAAACGTTAAAAACAAACCTGCAAAAAGGAAAATAAAAATAGTAAAAGAAAAGCATTGATTGGCATAAAAGGTCTTAAATAATCTTCCAGCTGTGCGAAAACTTTCTGGATTTATTTTTTAAGGAATACAAAAATATTTAACTAATAAAGGGTAATTGGTGGCCCACAAACATTAAGAGTATTTAGAGATGTACTAATTGCACAATTAGAGTTTAAATGGTTGTAAAAGATCCCGTTTTTTAATGGATGGTTGTGTTTACTTTAATATAGTCAAGGTTTTTTTTTTCTTTTTCTTTTGTTTGTTTGTTTTTTGTTTTTTTGTTTTTTACTAGCAAGTTCACTTCTTCTGCGACCGGTGAAAAGGGATTATGATTTTTTAAAAAGCAAAAAAATATTTCATTTTGCATGTTTAATGAGATTCAAATAGAGTTTTAAAATGTCGTTCTAAAGAATAGGCCCATTACCCAAATTAGAGTCATAGATCGATTGAGCAGTCTACCGGATTCAGATTGGGCCTAGGTCTAGAAATCTGGATCGATAAAATTTCTCTGTCAGATTCAGACGTATATCATTTTAGAAATCTAGAAACCAACCAAATGAGCCTCATGAGTAGTTTACGCAGAAAAACGTGACAATAGGATTATAAAATGTTTTGTTAATCCGTAAAACAATTCCGGGATTTTGAAATATGCCCATATAAAATGGCATGATCTAGAATAACATATCATTATTTTTGTGGATTTTATTGACGCCCCACAAAAAACTTCTAAAGGCATTACACGTTTGAGCTTACCTCCATTATAATAAGAGTGGAGATCTCATTTTTTAATCAATAGTTGTCCAGCTTGTCTTTTGTAACTGCGCATCTTTTACTGCGCTGAATCTTGCGGGTTTTTTGTTTTGTTTGTTTTGTTTTTCCGTACTCTTTGGCTTTATTAGCGATGCACCAAGGCCTGTTTTGGAAATCGAAGTGAAGCATTTTCCAATGGCCGGTTAAAAAAAAAATTGGACGCCTAAAAAGCCAAAAATCGATTTCTATAGACTTATGGTTAAAAATTTGAAATAAGATTTTTTTTAAATCCGGTTCCGCAAAATTTAAGTTACACCATCACCTACTTATCCTGTGAATTTTGTTGCTCTATGTGAATTGGGTTTCTAATAGTTTGTGGACAAAACTTTAAAGCCTACAATTTACAATTTTGATGATGTGAGGTACGAAAGAATGCCGCTAGTTTTTAATTTCATTATTTGTCATGGTGTATAAACATAAAAGAGTACCACTGAATTTAAGACAAAATAAAACGCTTTTGTGGCAGGAAAAAGTGTATAATAAATTTTGTCTCAAACATCAGAATTCTCAAGGTGGCACTACACATAACAGCAAATGAAAATAATCATTGCTAAATAAAAATTTTTATGGAATGTAATACTACTTAATTTTTATCAAAATTCCTATATTTCATAAGCCCGGGAAAAGATCTATCATAGATCTTTTTAAGGTGGTTCTACACATAACACCAAATATGAAAATAACCAAGCTAAATAAACTTATTTTTATGGTGTGTGACATTACTTAATCTTCGTCAAATTCCTGTATTTCATGAGCCTGGGAAAGGATTTATCATAAGTCTAGCAAGATCGCATTCTGACAGTAAGTTCGCAAACTAATTTATTTCTGAATCTTCATGAAATCAACAATTTACTACACCGACTTAAAATTCTAATAATCATTTTTCACTTAAGCTTCATATTCTACCTTATGCATATTACTAGATAGGTCTAAAATATTGATTTATCCTTAATAGGGTTGGTTAAGAAAGATAACACACTTGATTAGTTATTTGGGGTCCATTAAATCTTAAAGAAGATAACAGACCTTTAAAATTAGCCAGTAGTGAACAGATGTGAGTGAAGATTGAAACAATTTGAGCAAGGGCATTTATCACAGTTACGACAAAGTAAAAATTAACATACAATACTTGTGCAACAAAAAAGGAACACAGAAAACCATAGGTTTTGAGCGAGCGTATAAGCTTTAAATACGAATATTTATTGTACATAAAAAGGAACATAAGAACTAGGATTTTTGCGAACGTATTGGTTTTAAAATACGAATAATTATTTTTCTTAAAAAGGAACACAAGGCTGTGAATGTTGAGCGAACGTATTGGCTTTGATTACGATAATTATTGTATATTAAGAGGAACACAAGAATATAGATTTTGGGCGAACGTATTGGCTTTAAAATACTATAGTGACAAAAATATATTCAAATCACTGGAAAGAGTATTGAAATAGAAATGTGTGCTCAAATGTTTCAAATATTTCGACTGGTAAGATATGTTCAGGTAGAATTTGTATATAGGATTTATCAATTGATTTTCTCACAAAACGGGAAAAACTATATAGTGTTATTTCAACTTTTTGCAAGTATAATTGCCTTGAAGCAGAAGCTGATAAAATCTTTTCAAAATGTTTCTTAAATAGGTCAGCATTATTTAGTTATTATAGAATTTCGTCAATGACCAAAACCTTTCTGAAACGATGAAATGTGCAAAATTGACAAGAGGAAAAACAAAATAAAGAAAAATAAAATAAAACAAAAACCAATGAAAGAAATTTGGGAAATCTTCTAGCATATGCTTAAGAAGATGTTGGTTTTTTTTTTCTTTTTTTTTTGTTTTTGTTTTACAATACTACTAGTAGTAAATCGCTTGAAAATGAAATGTAGGTGATAAAATGGAGAAACCAATTCTATTTAGAGACACTCAGCAAAACACGTTACAAGGGCTTACAAGCTACTGATGTAGTGCCGTGCAAATAGTTCTAAGCTCATCTCTAGACATTCGATTTAAAAAACATTTAAGACCTAAGCTCATCTCTAGACAGATTTAAAAACGTTTAAGACCTAAGCTTATCTCTAGACATTAGATTTATAAAACGTTTAAGACTAAGCTCATCTCTAGACATGAGATTTAAAAAACGTTAGGTGGATTTAAGAAGATTTAGTTTTGTATTGAGACTGTAATTGAATCTAGATGGGCTTTCATAAATTGTTTGATTTTTTTCGCCCTTAAAATAGATTTTAGTCTTTTTCAAGCCGTCTTGAATTTTCTTTTTTATTACTTAAAAAACAAACAACCAAAAACAGCTTTTAAAATTCTCACATTTGTGTTACAATGTATGGTTTGAAAAGTCAATGCTGTTTGTGTGCACATCGCGGTGCGCTTTCAGCATAGGAAAATTATTTGAATATCTGATACGATATAATAATAGTTTAATTAAAATATTCTGTAATTTTGATTGCTCTGTGAGAATAACGTGTACAGGCAGCGATTAAGGCAGTAAGGTTTTATAGCCTTTTATGACAGTTATGCCTCTGTCTCTTTGATTGACATCGCGGGAGAGTCAAAACAATTTAAGAATGGCGGACGCAAGCAAGCGCGCAAAGATCGTATATTGTAGCAAGATGGCAAAGCGTCCTTTGACAGTTGTAGCTTTGTTTTTAGTGTTTGACTTCAGAATGTTCAAATGCTGAAAGCATGAAGAACTGCGAAATCTGCTAAGCCATATTGAGTCACGTTCGCGCACAGGGTCATCCATACACAGGAGTAGGGTCGGTTTCATGTTGGTATCATAAGTTGCTGTGAGGCACACGGTTGTTGTGTTTTGGTCGTCCACTACAGGGCCCCGAATCTCTTCCATACCTTGGGCTACATCTTGTGCTCTTCTGGCCGCAAACAGAAAAAGTGAAGAAGTCTGAAATATCTGCGGCGCTGCTTTTTCCTTTTCTTCTCTATGTGGGCAAATGATGTGAGACGTTCGGTAATGTCGAAAAGATTTGGCTAAAAGAGCAACAGAAAATATGTTTTTGATTATATCTTCTGCATTCTCTGAAAAAATAAGACTGCTTTTCTGAGGTAGTGCCATGTATAATGGAAGCAAGTAAAGACTTCTGTTGAGGCTAGAATCAAACGCAAGAGATACTGATGATGCACTTAAATTCGCCGTTTGAAGATTCTCAATTTCTTGCTTCAGGCCGCAAACAACAAACTGAGCCAGGCCTGTCATAGCCGCCGGACAGAGTGGGGCAAGACCATCGTCTGCTAGAGCTAGGAGCGCCTTGTGAGGAGCCTTGCACATTCCATCGGATTGGAGAGTAAAATTAGGGCTGTCACAGGTGGCTGAACATCGAGTTTCACTTTCTTGTTCTGAAGCTAGTTCTAAGGCACCATGGTCTTGGACAGGACATATCGCCTGAGACCATGGCAGTTGAAGAAACCTACTAAAAATGTTAAGCTTTGGCTTTTTTAATTTCAAACTAACCGTGTTTGATTTGGTGAGAGAAAGTAGGATATGAAATGAGGACGAACTTATAGATGAACTTGCCGCTATAAAGAGTCGATATTCAGTATGCTTCCCTTCATTGCAGTAAGCACAGAATCTATTCCGATATAAAGCATACGGAGGTTTTTTTGAAAAAACCGCAGCGTCGTTACTCTCGTGGCATTTGTCAATGTACATTACAAAAGTCTCCTCAAGGTTAGCATTTTCATTACACGTTTGTTGTATGTTTTCATCACAGAGATGATCTTTAAATATGTCTTTGTTGAAATTAGGTTGGTAATTGCTAAGCGATTGGTGTTTGAGAAAGTCCTCTAATGTTGTGGGACTTGTATATGTATATTCTAACCATATATCCCATTGCAAGGCATTGCTCTCGGGTAGGTTGTGGCAGTCGTACACAGTCTTATTGATAAAAGTAAAACCAGTATCTAAATCCGTTACTGGAGCAGCAGCAAGAGCTGCAAACAGCCGACCGCTGATGGATTTAGTGGAGTTTTTCTTTGAGACGATCGGGTCTGTAAAGTTATCTTCGATTACATGGTTTCTTCTTGTAGTCGTAGCAACACTTGAAAGGAACCGGTTTTGTGATTCGAGACTTTCGGTTTCGTTCCTCAACATTTGTTTATTTCCAGCGGTCGGTTCGATTTTACTCCTCTCGAGAATTCTTTCATTTCTCTTAGGACAGGACATGATTGTATACATCGCGTTTTCGGAGCAAATGAAATCTGCTGTGCGAGTGTGGTCGAATCTGGTCAGCCCTTCATTCCATTCGAGCGGACAGTCTTGCGCCATACTATCACAGCAAGTTCCATAAACAACACAAGTAGCGCTGCAAGAGCACGGGAAGGACCTTTTCTCGCCACAGCGACCTTGACAGGTGAAGGTCAGAAAAAGGTCAAAGCTATCATCTCCTATTGTTGGTGCAGTAGTCTGTTCAAGACTACTTTCGGTCAGTGAGTGTTTCTGTTTTGTTGTTGGCATCTTCGTGTCAATAAAGTCGGTATAGTTTTCAAGAGTGCCAGTTAAAGTGGTCTTAATGCTTTTTTTAAAATTCAGCGAAGCATTTGATTTACCAGACAAACGTGTAGGGTTATACTTCATTAAATTGGAGCGTGACATCATACTTAATTCTATTGCATTCGTCTCGTTCTTTTCTGCTTCAAAATCCTCCAATTCTTTGCTCTGCATCTGTATATGAGGTGAATCGCTGGGTCTGTTATTAGTAGCGTTGTAAGGAGATAAAGAGATGGCTGCTTCTTTCGGCCATCGCTCTGGATAAGAATTGTTCAGACTGGTGTTGCAAGTACCAGAGTTTTCTTGACAGCTATGCGACATTTGGCTTCCGAAAAACATTTTGCTCCTTTGAATAGTTGTGCTGCGTTCTGAGTCGATTTCCAGAAACAATAAAGTCTCATTGATAGTGTCTGCCCTACCTGTGCAATTCGATTGCACTGTGCTAGAGCAGAGCAAAATTGGTGTAGTTAACAACATCATGATACCAGCTACTGTGAGCTGGTGATGCCTGTAAACTGCCATTTGAAGTAGAATTGAAATGACATTCGATTCGGCACTGTTGTAATATTGTAAAAGTTTTTTTTTCCCTCCTAACGCAATTCCTTTCTTAACTCGCAAAATGTCGACTTAAGAAAGAATATAACAATTGGTGAAATGAATTGT
This sequence comes from Plakobranchus ocellatus, assembly GCA_019648995.1. NCBI lineage: Eukaryota > Metazoa > Mollusca > Gastropoda > Plakobranchidae > Plakobranchus > Plakobranchus ocellatus. The sequence goes on along the minus strand of BLXT01008612.1, from coordinate 1,089,134 downwards.
GAATTAAAGTTTTAACAGATTCATTTTTTCACCAAATATTTTCAAGGCATCCACATAAGAGATTTGTGTCTGTTTCACATTATCAATTTGGATTATTGCATTATTTCCTATGCAGTCTTCCTTGTCTGGTTCTCGAATAGAAGTGAGGAGATTTATGATTCGGCATTAAAAATTTCGCGATTTGGTTCAAGTCAATCACATGAGAATTGGCTCTCAAATATTTACGGAAATAAAAAGCACTGCCCAGTACCTCAGGTGAGAAATGAAGTGATATATTTTTCCATTTAATGTGAATGCACCTTATTTTCTTTACTACGCTACTGAGTATTTCATACAATTTAAATGCATATCTCTGCCATAGAGCAGATCAGATATAACAATTGAGATGTTAGAAATACGAAGCAAGTAAGTCTTTATATTTGAATATTTTTTGACTTCTTGGTTGTGTTCCGACTTCGTCTCAAAGAGTATGTTTATTTTATACTTTTATATTGGCTGAAGAAACAGAGTCTATGAAATCATTGAAATCACGAAAGGCTGTATTCTGAAATGACTAATAGGCCTAGTAACAATCACGACCAAAGATTAGTCCACTCTGCTTGGAAGAAGAATCCTCAGCTCATTTTATACGTTCTCAAACTATCTGGAAACTTCTTTGTCAAAAGTTTAATTTGGTCTCTTATTTTATGTAAAAGGTTTAACTTACCTTTCTGACGACAAAAGATTTGTTTAAAAAAAACAACAAAAAAAAAACCACATAAACTAAATATCATACATGGCCCACTGACATTTTATCTGACTGATTTGAGGAACCTGGGCACATCTGGTAGGGTTATTTTTAAGAAAAAATATTAATCATATAACCCAGGGAATTTAAAAAGGAATGTAAGGTAATAAGTACACTAGGCCTAATAAAAAGGGCTTTTGGCAGATGAACTTTACTTTTGATGAATGGGATTTTGAATAGCTATCAATTTTTAAATTATCTCTAAAATGATTTTTTTCCCCTTTTTCGTGATACATATAATCGTGGAGCAAAGCTAGTACCGAATTGAACTTAAAAACAAATTAATCACTTAGTTAAGTATACTCTTGGCTGGCACCGTGGCTGACAACTGAGCTAAGCATTAGGCCTAAAATAAGACTTGACTTCACCCTCGGTTCCACGTCACGAGTAATTATCCATGCTGGTTTTTTATTATTTCACTTCAAGATATTCTCGAGAAAATAAAAGTTGCGCACCAAACATTTAAAGCTATTTTTTCCCATTAGCTTTGACTTGCGAAGCACAAAGTTCAGGAACATTATTGTTAATAAAATGTCTTACTGCATATTTTGTTTCGGAATTTTAAGGTTTAAATAGGGTTATAAAATTTCGTTTTGTATATTCATAAAACAACTTCGGGATTTTAAAATAATTATGCCCAAATAAAATGGCCTGATCTATAGTAGCATTTATATTTTTATGGGTTTTATGACGCCCCACAAAAGATTTGTGTAGGCATTACATGTTTCAGCTTAAGTCCATTATAATAAGATTAGCATAATATAAGTTCCCTCAGGAACCGTCTTTAGAATTGTTGTTTTAGAGAGTTAAAGAGAGGACCTGTGTCTGAATGTGAAAAAAAATACGGCATGCATGGTCATCTCAAAAGAATCCTCTAACCCCAAATGCAATCTCGATAGAACAAGAAAAAAACAAGTTACAAAATATGAACTCCATAGTAACAAAAAATCTTGTAGCGTGTTTTGATACATAGACTTGCGTAAGAGTTTAATACCGGAAACATCTACAAAAAGTTTAGCTTTGTTGCTGATAATTGGACTAGGACCGAAATAATCACATCGTCAATGCCTATGTTATTTTAAAGGTTTCTGACAAAGTAAAACAATCATGAAAAGCCGTTTCACAGAAAAGTAAAATTAGACATTGGCGGTATAGACTTGAGATGAATAAGAATTCTGTACTGGGATATTGAACCGTATCTGGAAGTGTTGAAGGAGAATACAGCAATTTCAAATTCATCAAAAAAGTTTTGAATCTGTGCTGAAAGAAGCGGGCATTAATTAAAACCATGAGACGGAGGCAATTACAATTTCCAGAAAAAATTTGCCGACACAAATTTCACGAGCATGTGGCAATAACAGGAGAGATTGAAGGTAAACACGGTAGTAGAGGTTGACAAAGGCTGATGTTATTGAAAATGTTAACTCGTGGGCTAAAAGTGACGGCAGCAGCAAAAAATTTGTAAGGTTAACTGAGAACATATTTGAGTACTGTTCGCCAATGTCTGTACCAGAAGGAGCGCCTAAAGATGATGTTAAAATTGATTTGGAGCAGAGACGTTTTTCCCCATGCGCATTAAGAGCGCAAATGTAATCTTTCACATGAAATGATACCGTTAAGTTTTACAGCTAAATAAAGCGATACACGATTATTAAAAAAAAACTTGTTTTTCCTGACATTTTTTTTCTAGTCAATCAAATCTTTGGCAGTTAATTCATCTTTGATTTGGAAAACGACTTTTATTCATTTGATTTTTTCCATGGTGGTTAGGTTGAAAGTCCGCTTTTTTACAAAACTTTAATTCAGGAAACAAATTGATAAAAATCAGTAATTGGCAAAAACAGCGAGTGCCATAATGAGGTGACGATATCGTAGGATAAAGAGAGAAAGTAAGATCTTATCAACAGTACCGGATGAAAAAAATTACGTTCCTTTTTTTTTTCTTAATAATTGTTACTTTTTCCGATAAGTTATGTTTTACAATGTTTGTTTTATCAGAATGCCAATAGTTAAAAAATATTCGATTTTTTTAAATTCAGGCACTGATAACATTTATGTCAAGTTGTCATATCATGGCAAGCCTGGATGAGCACTGGTTCCGTGAGGGAAAAGGTAAGCAAATCAAACAAAGGTATTTTAAACTATATGTAGGAAAAATAATCTAAGCCTAGGTCGAAGCCTGATTGTCTTC
>BLXT01008612.1:1065341-1077731 GCA_019648995.1 Plakobranchus ocellatus | reverse complement strand
AGCCTGTAGGGGCCAGAACGTCCAACATACTCCTGCTGAAGCAGAAGGTGAAATTCATACCTGTTGTTTAAGCACCCTGAACAAGGTACGAAATTGTCTACCCTCTGGATATGGTCAACTGCCAACAGCGACTTCTACTGGTTCAATAATACTTTCTGGCCTGTTGCTGTTGATCTCATCGGCAGTCTCGGAGTAAAACATATGGAGCTTCAAAAGATCTGATTTCGAGAGCTCTGAAGCGGCCCAAGAATGAAGATCTTTTACGTTCCGAACAGCAAACTTTTCATCCCGTTCAATTCCTCCTATATCCTTGCTAAAAAAAACCAGTCTCTCTATCAGTCTTTCCAGTGTCATGCTCTGAGCTGTAGAATTAACTTTGGAATGATAGTCTTCTGGCATGAGGTTGAGGTTGGCAAAAATGACCAAAGTATCCATCAATGTAGCAAATCACTGAATCGACTTCATTTGACTACCGTCGCAAATCAACGGTATTTCTGGTGTAGACATGTGCAACATGGAAGTGTGTCATCTGACAGCAGAGTGGCGTATAAAGTGGCTCTCACAATAAATTCCTACAGAAGGATTCCCCTTGGACGTAGCGTCATTTGGTTCTCTCCGAAATAGGTCGATTTCACTTCAGTGTTAAAATCACCCTTCATTCTTTTGCAAAACACTGCACCATTAAAACATCCCCTGAGCAGATAAAGTTTGAAATGTAGATTTTGATTCAGTAAATTTTTATCAAGCATTCGTATCAATACTTTTAGTGCAGATGGAGGGGGGGGGGAGGGATTACAGTGATGATGCTTTTTTTCAATGGTCTTAGCTGTTGAGAGGCTTCTAAAGTTTTTCTGAAGTTACATATGGGAGAATGGATTTCAAATTTTAAAAAAAAAAGGTAGAAGAACCGAAACCCGGCTGGCGAACTCAGATCGGACTAAAAACCTTGTATTTCGAAGCAAAGCAACCAGTCTTTTCACACAGAATCAGATGGAATTGATATCAGAATAAAATTCATCAAAAGCTCCTTTGAACTAAGTTTTCAATTTTTTTTTTTTTTTGAAATAGCAAGCGAGAAAAAAAAAGTGACTAATTCAAATTCACAGCGATGAAAATTTATCGGCCACACAAAAGTGCAATACTGATATTACTGACAGCGCCATCCAATACATGTTCCTGATTCCTAGATATTTATTTGCATAAATGGATGCCGGTTCATCTCAAATAGCTTCAGTCTCGATCGGACGACAAAAAGTGAAAAAAATATCTACAGTTTTCGAGAAAAAAGGCCAAAGATGAGCAATTTCTATCGAAATACCCACTATAAAATTAGCTGGTTCAAAAAATCATTCAATTTTCTTTTTAGTAACAAAATATTGTTTACGATATCGTCACGGTGTAAATTTAAGCGACGAAAGAGAACAATCATCTTGCAGTTTCCTGGCTATTTTCAGTCTCTCCCAGAACCTGTATAGTGTATGCAATGGCGAATCTAGCCGACGATTAATTTGAGAAGGTGATGTAGTCTTTTGCCCAATCACCACCCATAATGGACACGTTGATGGACAAATCTTAACTAATATAGATATATGGCAGGAACTGGCCATTGCTTACATTCAAGCCTCATGTATACGTTCACTCTAATTACGTCATAATCCAAGGTTGTGACCTAGTAAATAGTAAATATTCCAGACAGCCTGTGGAATTGAGTGCACTTTGCTTATTGTCAGATTATCTACAGGCTCTTAATTTTTTATTGAAATTGTTACATTAATTGTGAAGATTCCGTTTATAGCAATGATTATCTGGCAATATAACTATTGCTTACCATACTTCAAACTCAACTTCAGGCTCTTTTATTGGGCAAACTGACGGCTGGCAGGAAATAATTGTCCGCAGAAAGTGTTCACAAACTGCCTTTGCTATCTATATCAAGGTCACAGGACATTTCCTGCAATCAATTTATGGAATAAAATAAACAAAATCTTTAAAATGGAAAACATCAGGTTCATTGGGTACATCCTCAAATAAGGTGTATGAATATAATTATTAAAATCTCAGTGGTGTTTTTGCAAACCCCACTATGTTTGATTTGGCAACAAAATTCCGTCTGGCCTTCCCCTCTTCTTCCAAAGTTCCATCGCATTTATGTTATTCGAGTCTGTAATTGCAAAACGCCCAAGGAGCGTACTTTCTTAAGACTTTCTTGACATGTTAAACAGTCATTTATAATTAAGATTTAGAAATATTGTACAAATGCTTAGAGGACAGAGTCAAAAATATACTGTCTACTACCAAATGTGAAGCCCTGATAAAAAAGGTGGTTTTATAAATAGCAGAGATATCAATCACTGCTTATGCAATCAGCAGTATGCCTCCCTTCTGTTTAGAGGCACAGAAGGAAGTTCAGAAATTATCGTTTCTTATGGTACCTAGGCTCAGCTGCCAAGATCCGCTTAAAGATTTCAATTCCATGTCTGGAAAAAACACCACATCGTAATTCCTTTCGAACGAAAATTAGTGCTTTTAACAATAAACTTGATGGGTGAATGTTAAATCTTAAAGAAATACAAACATATCAGAGTGAAAATAAGTGCCACACAAAGAAATAAAATTAGGGGAGGAAAACTGCATTTTTTGTACCTTATGCTGAGAGATTACATGCAGACTTGTGTTTCTTTCTCCAATTAACAAATTTCTCATACATTTTTTGGCTACAATAGAGACAAGCGAATCAAAATCCACACAAAAAAGCCGCATTGATTTAGATAATGACCTCTCTAAATGCCCAATTTTGTCTAAAGTACCTTCAAATTTTCATTCCCATTCTATTCTAGTTTAGATCTAGACTACATTTAATCTAGATCTGATCAATTTTTTATCTAGATGGTATTTGACAATTTTCGAACTTGTTTTAAGAATTAAATTGAACATAGCTTGCTCCAGAACATCATGAGGCTTAGGGTTTTGGACTTTGTAAATACAGACAAAAGAATTTATGGCGAGTCCCATGCTTGAACCAAGCATGGCATTCGCTTTATTATTGTGTATTAGTCCTCTGATTGGTTCATAAGATACGCATCCCTTAGTTATGTGGATGATGCTCTGCAGAATGGTTACTTTCTTGTTTCCAACGAACAAGAAAAATATGTGTCTCAGATGTACAGAATGCATACCTTAATATGGAATCATTACCAAAATCAACGATGTAATCGGTCTTTTTGATCCAATGAATACAACAAAGGTCTCAAAATAAGAAAATGCACTTGTCAATCTTCCACTGTCAAGATGCTCTGCCCGGTCAGTCTTCCATTGTCACCATGCTCTGCCCGGTCAGTCTTCCATTGTCACCATGCTCTGTCCGGTCAGTCTTCCATTGTCACCATGCTCTGCCCGGTTAGTATTCCACTGTCACGATCCACTGGCCGGTCAATATTCCACTGTCACGATCCATGCCTGGTCAGTATCCCACTGTCACGATCCACTGCCCGGTCAATATCCCACTGTCACGATCCACTGCCCGGTCAGTATTCCACTGTCACGATCCACTGTTGTGATAAAGTAAAGGAAAATCATACACAATTTTCTCATTTATAAAAAAAAAAAAAAAAAAAAAAAAAAAAAAANAAAAACATTTAACACATGCTAAAGGAATTTAGATTACACTTGCAATTTAAGAAAAGCATTCTGATGAGAAAATAGTGATGTATATTACACTCTTTGATAAATACAAAATCTTATATCCCGAAGTACTCGTTAACGCGACTAAAATAAGTTTTGGTGACCGATAGCTTTCAATATTGATTGATAAAAATATTAACTTTCATGAAAGAAAATTAAGGAAAAATTTCCAAGATGAAAATTAATTTTTTAGTTTCAAACTAGGACATGTCGTTAGTATTTATTATAACGGTGTATATGTTTTAAACAAAGGAGACATTATAATATAAAAAAGCTAGCAGTAAAATGCATTTGAGCTATATTTAACTACTGAAGATTCGTTTTGCCTTCAGCTTCCGTGTATTGTACTACGACTTTTGTCTACATACTCACCTTTCTGACTTTTTTTCACGATTGGAAATCTTAAATCTGACAGCTTTTAGATGAAGAGTCAATAAATGTCAAACGATCATTAGAGCGATTTATTGCACCTTTTGTTACTGAACTCAATACGTTTGATCATTATACCTTGAATAGGTCAACGTGCATTTGACTAGTGATGTGTTAATCATTGGTTGTTCAAAGATGTTGAATAGAACAGTATCTAAACGACAATAGGTGTACATAGGTCTAAAGTTCAAAGAACTTTCTTTAAAAAATCTCTATAACAATGAACGTTGCCTATTCCGGGAGTCATTTGAAGATCAGTTAACAGATCCTTCTAAATACGTCTAGATACTTCGTTTCATTAATAAGTTTGAACAACAAAATCTCTTCAATTACACATGTTTAATAGGATATTTCTGCTTTTTATTGCTGGCAACATTTAAGACAATTTCGTACAGTAATTTTAAGTACATATCAACTTTCTTTGTCGTTCCTCAATGCCACAACCTGCATCATTACAACCACCACAACCACAACCCACATACCACCATCACCGATATGATTAACATTAGCATCAAGATTAACTTACCGCTACCACTACCAACATCATTACCATCACCACTCACCCACATAACTCCAACACCACTACCATAAATACAACTTCCATCAACATTATCATCACGATTACCTTACCACCACCATAACCGTTATTACTGCCATCACAACCCACCAATCCAACTATCACTACAACTATTATCCCAACAAAGTTTACCCTCACCACTACCACTACTGTTACCATCGTCATCACTGCACTAGTGTTCACACCAAAAGGTGGAATCAAATCTTAATGTTGAAGAATCGCTTAGCATGGACACTTAGAGGAGCAGCTTACTGCATGAGAGCGATGACTTGGAGTTTTCAGCCGATCTCCCCGAATGGAGCAAATATCCAAAATCACACAAGATACACGAATGAGGTCTGACGTCGTATTCTATTCAAGTGCTACTTCACAAATCATCATAGTCGAACTCACAATATCATACGGGAGTAGAATGGAGCGGCAAATAAATATAAAAGAGAAGAATACAAGGACTTGAGCAAGGAGCTGGAAAAAGCTGGATACAAATCCCAGATATTGCTTATAGAGCTTGGCGCTAGAGGGTTTGTTCGAACATTGGCCTACAATCTTTTGAGAAAACTCTCCATCAATGGCCAGAGAAGATCCAAAGCTCTGAAAGCATTAGCTGAAACTGCGGAAAATAAATGCAGATAGATCTGGGGTAGAAAAAATGAGCAGTTACTTCATAATTAATTAGTTTCCTCCAACTATCTGGATCATTGTCGTTAGAGCTTTTGAAAAAGTTCGAAAAGAAAAGGTTGCGCGTTCAAAACCCAAAAAGCTGGGGCTTGAAGGAAAAAAAGGTACCAGAGGGACATCTAAAAGTCATGATCTTGGTGTGGCCTGGGCTACTTAGAGTATCAGAAATTCGGGGCCGAAAGACAATTAAAGAAACTCTAAAGAAAGTCTGTACTTTATACTGTAGTAGCTTATTTATTAGTTAGTTATTGACAATGAATGCAGCCCACTACGTAGCCCAGTCAAGCGAGATATGTAACTCCAGTCATGTGCCACCTTTACTTATTTCCAGCAAACTGCGTAAGAGCTCTACCGGGATTGGCCCAATACCTTTTCAGAAAAGAAAAAAAAATACTAGGTTATTGTGTAGCAGCTGTCAGTGTTGTCCTCCTGTTTAGATATAATTGAGTGGCCGAAAAGGTATGTTGATGAGCAACAGCCACTTTCAACGGACTATTACCACCTCGACGCCCTGGATCCCTCGCATTGTGGGGTTGGCCCTTTCTTGTTTCCAGTACTGGAGATCGATTGATTATTGGTATATCAAGTACACCATTAATTAGTGATTTCAGCAAGTTTTTGTTCCTTCGTTTTTTGTCAAAGGCCATTGTTTATCAGTTCCTTAAGCAAATTAAATCAAAGATAAATATCCATTAAGAAAATCTTAGTACATGAAGCTAAGAAAAACTTTAAAAGAAATCTGCGCAAAGCCTCAGATGTTTCTATTATCACCATATTCTTTTTAGTAATCCACTATGTGCCAGGGATTGACCTCTCGGAAAAGTCTGTACATTTCAGTCACATTGAAATATTTTACTCCTGATGACTTGAAAGTCTGAGCATTCAATTAAATTACGCCGAAGAGACTGTGAAAAGCATAGCAAAAAGGCCAATACTTGAAGGCAACGGGACAGCAGAAGGATAAACAGACAAATAGTGAACACCTATGGAGATGAAAGACCAAGCAAGATAAAAACTAGATGTCGCCGAAACAAACCTTAAAGGATTGTGTAATAAATAAAAAAAAAGTGTCAATCTGGAGACTCCGATAACGAAAAGTAGAAATAAATCGATTGATTGAATGACTGGAAGGCCGCAAACAGAAAGGACCAAAACAGAGGAATAGAGAAAGTTATGAATAAAGATGGCGAGACAGAGCAAGGACGCACGGATTAACAGGTAAAACAGTCGGTAAAAAGCAGTTAGTAAAAAATGAACAGAATCGACATAAACAAACACGGCTTCCCTTTGGATTTCACAACTTTACAAGAATCGTAAAAATCCAGGTGATTTTGTTGATATACCGCATTCAGTTTGAGATATTTGATTATGTCCTACTTCTTTCATTCAAAAATATACTGCATCTGGTGCAGTAGCATACACGGAGACCCAGTCACCCGCGTCTTCTCCCAAAAACTAAGGTGGTATGTGCAACCACCGCTTTAAATTTAGTAAACCGTAAACAAAATTCTTAAAATGAATTTACGGTCTACCAAACTTAACGCCATGATTAAGCATAGCACCTTGTTTGGAAGGCAAAAAGATCTCAACTTGTGAGATTATGCTCAGTCTTGGGATTCAGTCTGCTGTAAATATCTTTTGCCAAGACATTTTTTGTAGGCAGACAAAATTCAGACAGAGCGACAAATCTACAAATTAAGTGAGTTGGTGCACGGCTTCCCTCTGACAGCCCCAGTGGTGATGGATATATCGTGAATAGCACCAACATAGATAATTTAAAGAGGAGATAGAGCATACGGAAGCTTTCTTTGAGAAAAAAGATGGTAATGAAAATCATCAACCGAGGAAATGAGTGAAGAATGAAAAAGGAAAGGAGTGAAAAAGAAAACAAAGGAATGAAAAAGAAAAAAAGGAATGAAAGTGAATAGTTATAAGGAGACCTCATCAAGTATGACAAGGTAGAGGAGCACTTAGAACAACAAAAAGAAAGAAAAATGAATGATATACAATAATAATATTCTCACATGAATGGAGAAGCAACAACTAAAAAAAAAAATAAAAACAGTCAATGGATGGATGAATGAACCAATCATCACCAGGAGAGACAACGAAGACAGTATAGTGAACAAAACACCAGCAAAGATGCGTTGGATAAGAAAGTTTTCTTTTTCTTTTTTTATGTTGAAATAGATTGGTTGGATGATTGAAAGTTTCACCCCATTGATGTGAAATGCACGCTGTTCACCACTATAGGTGCAGGCGTCATCTGTAGAATTTCAGGATTGAGGCTATCACAATTTTCGGAAAAGTAAAAAGAAAACCTTTCTTCTTTTTTAACCAAAAAAACAGCCTTCCTTCATTTCCAAGAGCCAACTCCTCTTCTCTCCTCGCCCCCCCTCCAAAAAAAAAAGTTATTAAGTAGTGTGTGTGTTTGTGTGAAGTACTATCTCTTGTGGGTTTGACGTGAAATTGACCTCCATCAGTCTCTGTTGACACTGGTACATAATGTCAACTTTTTTTCGTGTCCATGCATTGATGTCTTCCTTGCACCTTAAACGCCGTCTTCATCTTGCTCTCTTCTTCCAACGTAACCAGGCAGTATCAAATGTTGTTTACTCTCATGTCTGATTGTGTGTCCAATACTCTTTATGTAGATGCAGCTATCAGGGCTGGTTTGGCATGTCGCTGTTTGTGGTTTTCTGGGTCGATTCTTTGGTCTTCCCCTTCCCTATTCTCCCCCCCTGAAATATTTCGAATGACTGTTTCCTTTTAAGGGACTTTTTGAATATCCGTGTTTCACGAGCCTACAAAGTAAAACACTTTATTAGGTGGAGTCTGAGGGCAACTGAGTTTCTTGATAGAAGTATTGACTTCATTTTAATGAATCTTGATTTTGATTCGCCAATACGTATTTTTCTATCTCACTCTTTCCATCCGCTGCAATTATTTGCCTTAAGTTGTTAATTTTTCAACTTGTTTTAATTTGTGTGTCTTTGCCTTTGACATTGGTGTGTGATGAGATATTTTTTAAACAATATCATCACTTTCATTTTATTGTTGTTCATATCTAGACCACAGAATTCTTATTTCCCTCATGCCTTTTTGTACTGCTGTAGTTCTATTTCTGCCTAGTCTGCTATGAGTGTCGTTGCATGAGGTTATTGTAGGTTGTTTATATTCCTTCCTTTTATGCAGACTCCTGGCTGGTTGTTCATTTCTCTTAGTATGAATTATGTGATTATTTGTGAACGGCGGCAAAATAAATTGAAAAATGACATTATTTAGGCGTTGAAAATAATGAAAAATAGGCCTATAAAAATGATGGGAGCATAGGCTTGCATTGGTACAAACATGAGATGTGAGGTTTTTTTTTCAATTATCCGGCTTGATGACTGCTTCATGATCTTAGACTTTTGGCTCTGATGGCCATGTGTTCACACGAGTGACAGATCAGGAAAATTTCGTTAACGATTGCCACATCAATGCATCCAACGGAAAACAAGCGATGCAGATAAAGAAATGTATTAAGAGAACAGACTGGCCATAATGCAATCCTTTATGGTGGTCTTTTAAGAGAGACTCAGAATCTGAAAATGCAGGATAAATATTACAATGTTATCAACGAGGAAAAATGATCAGAAATAATTCAATGTCCATAATAGAGACCTTACTTTGATCACCATCTTATCCTCAGTTTTGGAAAGTGGTGTTTCAAGTTGATTGAGCCCATTTCTACCTAAAGAATACGATATAGAGCCTTTCTAATGCGAGCTAGAGAGGATTATTAAAGACCGCTCGGAAGCGAAATCCCTCGGGAAAAACAAAAATGCAGAGATGATAAAAGCAAGTAGAAAGTCCGGTGTAAAAATAGATAATTTCCTGTGTAAGAACATCTGCAGAAAAGACATTGGCCTGTAGAATGGACAAGATCCAAATATTTTACCGATTCTTAAAGGAGACTAGAGATTATAGGACCATAACATTTAGTTACACCAATAATATCTTATACAAAATTTTTCAAAAAAGGCTCGAAAACAATCGTGTAAGAAGAATTATCCCAAGCTGGATGTAGACCCTATTGTGGGAGAAGAAATATTTAACCTCAGAATTTTTGTGCCTTCAGTCAGCGATTCAGATCAAATATTCAAAGCCTTTGACTTTGCGTGAATAATAAAAGTTGAAATACTAAATGAAACGAAAGCCCACTATAAAATCAAAATTTAATTGCAGACTTATATAGAAATCAAGAAGTGACTGCTGTGTGGAAAAAGGGCATAGAGACAGGTTTTAATATACCGAAGAGAGAACAGAAGGATGCAAACTGAATATATCATGAGACAAGTGAAATCAAACACCCATAATTATAACGGAATGAAAATAAGTGGAAAAGGAAATTACAAATTAAGATACGCAGATGAAACAATTCTTATATCTAAGACGCCCAACGGACTAAATACTTTTATTCAAACCGCTAAGGAAAAAAGCGGACTTAGTCTCAATGCTAGAGAAACAAAAATAATGGATACAGGAGATAAACGAAATTCTAGTAATTTTAAATGCGTTCACGTATCTTAAAGCTAAAATTAAGAGCCATAGTAAAATAACAGCAGAAAAAAGAAGACTTAGCTAATCAAAATTAAATCAGGAGGAAGATATGAAAATCTAAATTTTTATTATTAAAAATAAAAGTAATTCGTTACCGCATTTTCCCCACTTTTCCCCAACTTGCGAGTTGTGGGGGCCTAAATACATTTGATACTTAAAAATCGATGCATTTGAGATGAAATGATGTACAAAGATATTAAGAATACCGTGGACAGCTAAAATAATCCAACCAGTATTGGAAAAAATGGACTTGAAAACAGCAGAACTTCGAAAAATTAAAAAAAAAAAAAAACTTCAATACTTTTGACATGTAAAAGGCCCGCCCCAATTACAAAACTTTTTATGGTGGGCAGGTGTGAAGGTAAAAAAGGTTGGTTTTTGTATTTAGCCAGCCCATAGGACGCCCTAGAAGATTACCGATAGTCATAGCATGGCTAAGAACTAGTGTAGCGCAGGCTAGAAGACCAGCGTCCAGCAGAAGTGACTTTCGAAAGAGAGTGAGGGAGGCAACGTCTAGGCTGGATCCACTGTGATGATAATTTCAGGAACTGAAGCAGCCCTTTTAGGTCACAGATTTTAACAGAGTTTATATAACTAAAGATGAACGAATGATGTGAAAAATGTTTTTGATACAAGTTGCCTACATAAGCACTTTATTATTTGCTATATTGTATCAAAATAATTTTCAAATTGTTTTTTCATGTAAGGATAATCATGGACTCACCAATTTTATTGATTGATATGTTTTTTCTTCTATTTGATCAATTATACGGAAAATCAGCTTATAAAGTTTTTTACATTATAAATCATAGGAAAATAATTTTAGGGGCTCGAAAAAATTGTGTCGCCATAAAGCCATGAGACCCATCCTTCGCCACAACTATTGCAAAACGTAGCCTAGAAGCTCCACATCGTAACACGTCTCTGATTTGTTATGCCTGCGCTCAAACCCAACCACAATTGTTATGTAATGTGATCTTTTCAGATCTGATGGTCAGTTCTACTTAGACCATCCAAGCGTTAGCCAAAGCTCATGGTCAAGAATGTGCGTCACAATTGCTCTAACAAGGCAATTCTGTGCTGTTTCAAGTCTGTTTGCCCCTGAATTTGGTTGTTTGTGCATGCAGGCTTTCCACCACAAAATGATCTCAGGTTTTCAGCCAAGGCATATGTGCCGGGCTTGAATTCTTTACAGAAATGTGCCTACAGATTCTAGGACGGGTTTGCTAGCCATTATACCACGAAAGTGCACAGGCCCTTGAGCGATAGTGTGTTTTTTTTTTCATAAGAAAAAAATTCGTGAATATTGGGACGGTGGTTTGCCTTTTGAAGCCTTTTTAAGATTGAAAAAAGTTATTCGTTTTAATGGATGTGAAAAAAAACCCACGTTTCTCTAAAAAAAAATTCCTCAAAATACAAGTGCAGTCTCTTCAGCGAAAAAGAGCAAGTCAAACAAGTTACAAAATTCAAACATCTTGGCTGAGTGATAATATCAGATTATTTAATGCGCAACTGCCATAAGGAAAAGAATTGCAATGGCCGAAGCTACATCCCAAAACAAGAAGTAAATACTGGCTAGCATGAAAATATGTATAGATAACAAAGTAAGGGAAATGGAAATATACGCATGGGCAGAGATATCATACAGAAATGTGTTGGGCAAGCAATGAGCGAAAACAAGAAGCACTAGAGATGTAATTTATCAGAAGAGTAATGAAGATATAATATTATAGATGGAAGGAAGCTCCAATGAATCGGTCCTGAAAGGAATTATACTGGAGAGATCATTGAGCAATACTACAGACGGGGGCACTAACAATACCAAGACACATTTGCCAACAGATACTTTAAAACCTCTAAGATCACTGGAAATTTTGAAGTTAAATGCAACAGAGGTAAAATTCTTCATTAAGACTTAAATTATGGGCAATCTGGAATGGTGGTAACAGACTTGAAAGGAGAGGCCATGATCGCCAATGTCTGTTCCAGACAAGGCTCTTCAAGAAGATTGGGTTTTCGTTTTGTCCCCCTTTAAAAACCTTGGAAATGGTAATGTGCTTGATTTATCACTGTTTTTTTTGTTTTTTTTTTTTTTTATAAATATTTGATAGCGCCATCATCATCATCATCATCATCATCTTCATCATCATCATTATCATCATCATCATCATCATCATCATCATCATCATCATCATCATCATCTCTTGCCTGCCTCTATATGGATCGTCTTTTACCATTCTGCCAGCGTCAGTAACAACTCAGTATATCTTGAATTATTCTTCCCTGTGCCTGATCCGTTTAGGACAATATTGTCTTAGAGCCCATTGTCTACTAAGAGCCCGTATTATTCAATTTCATCTAAAGTAATGCAGCTTTCAAGCATTTCAAAGCATAAATGACAAACAAAAATTCTCTGGATT